>BLKR01005902.1:0-69930 GCA_011170035.1 Teleogryllus occipitalis
ACAGAAAAATCGAATGACAGCAAAACGTCTGACCATCTGTGAACAACGCTAGCGGCTAAACCGTTCAGTCAATTTTCTCCAAAATTGATATTGCCCGGTCGATCTAGTGGATATCGCGACCTCTTGAATGTTAAACCGATATTTTAATTTTGAGAGAATTTTACAATTACATCTGGAACATTTTCAAAATTTTCGAAAAAATGGTTCCGTCGGTTTTGATTAAATTTTGTTGATAGCTAGTGAGGACATTTAAGAGAATGGTGCGGATGTAATGTTCGTTGAAAACCCTTATTTTTCTGAAATTGCAAAAGTTCAATATTTTTTCAGTGTCTTCCTCCAGCTAAAATATTAAAGATTGAGAATTCTTCCCTTAATGAAATCTATTGCTTAAAGATATATTTTTAAATAAATTCACTTACAATTTTCAAAAATTGACTACTTTTTGGGTAATTTTGCATAAAAATAGGGGCGAGAAAGTACGTGCTGTTTTAGTCCCTGTAGTCGAAGTATAGAAGGGTACCATACCTCATTCGGAGCAACATAGTGAATATTGAACTAAATCTTTAAGAAATGGTCGCAGCCGCCTGTATTCCCATGGATAGGACCTTAAAGCAAAAAATATATACAAGACCTTGCCATACCTCAAAAACCGAAAACATTTAAACACAAACGTGTAAAATATTATTGTAATATATTCATAAATATATGCAGAATTAGTTATTAAATGCACACATTATTCTTCAGTTATATTGCAATTTATTCTACAGCCCACTGAAAACCTCCTTCCAAACTGGTGTTCTCCAAGTTCCGGAAAGACATATGTATTCAACTGTCAAATGGATACGGAAAAATATAATTTCATTCATTATTAATGATTCATTGTTCAGATAATAATTCTGAAGATGTAAAAGAAAAGTTAAATTGGTGATTTACAATTAACCTGATTAAATTCTTGCATTGGATCAGTCTGCAGTTCTCACTGGCAGTTGAATGTTGGCAACACACTACCATGAGATTTGAGATTTCAAAACAAACAAAAAAGAATAAAATGTTAAATTCATTTAGGAGTTAAAATGTTTCTGTACATCAGAATTGGCATAAACTTTAGAATTCTTCTTTATCATTACTGTTATGTGTTATCTTCTATTTTCTGGGCAATTATGAATCTAATGTAATTTATCAAATATTGAACTCATGATTCGGATAGTCATTGAAGTAATGTTCTCAATAATTAAAGAAGAAGAATATAACAATCTTGGAAGAGAAAAAAATACCCTTTCGTTTTTGATAGATTAATTTTAATAATTCCCTTTTAGGTCATTTAAAATAGATTTCTAGACAATTTTAAGTTCAGTATACAACGTCCTACATAATGTGAGAAGTACAAAATACTGTATCTTAGTAAACTATGAGCATTTAGTTGAGTACGTAAGACTTATGGAATACCAGATAAAATAAACGCTAAAACGGAGGATAAACAGAAATCTCAGAGAACTCCAGAATGAGTGCAAGTTTGATCAGAAAGAAAACAATTTATTTCTAGAAAAAAAGTCTTTTTCCAAAAATCCGCTGGCTCATTTCCTCGATTCGCTCGTCGGAAGAGCGCTTTCCCAGGCTGCGTGTTCGCTGGGCGATGTCTGCCGCGGCGGCGGGGACCACCCTCTGACCCGCCGGGTCGCTCTGCGGACGATCCACGGCGACTGCGCCAGCGGAGCGGGGTGGATGGGGGTTCTGACTAGCAGAGCGAGGACAAGAGGACATCAAAGCGACCCACCCCCGCGACTCCGGGGCGGCGGTGGAGCGGTGGAGCGCAGCAGGCGGCGCAGCTACCCCTCGCCCCGCATGCCATTCTTACTCGCCCTCGAGTGAATGAGCTGAATGCATCAACTGATGTCACTGCAGCGCCTATTTTCGGGAGGTCCTAGGTTCCCACTCCCCACGGCGGCAGGATTTTCGACACTAGCTTTTCAGCTAGGTCGAATTCAGTCGCTGTCTGGAGGAGAATTCTAGCGGCCGGCTGCTCTGATCGGTAGTTTTCCGTGGTTTCTCCGATCAACACCAGGCGAATGCCGAAGCAGTACCCTATCAAACGGGCCACGGACCGTGCGCGATCTGTCCTTCCCATTCCTTGTCCTATCCTCTCCTCTTACACACACACATACACTAACATGCACTACACTACCACATATTCCGGGACACCGGTCGGGAGCTTAGAGCTTGTCCCGGCTGGGGCGGTGCCCCGCTGGTGGGAGAGTCCTGGTTAGGAGGAAATCCCACTAGCCGACGGTAGGTCGGCGCCGGATCTCGCCATCCAGCGGGGAAAGATCACCGCCATCTCCGGAGAAAAACATGCACTACACTAACGGGACTAATGACCAAAGCAGTTGACGTGCCTAGAAACCCGACAAAATCAGTCAATCAATCGAGTGAATGACTTACGGGACTTGTGCTGCGAGTGGCTTCCCTGACGTACACAGATGTGGGAATACTTTAAACCGGAGAATCTGAAACTCTAATGGGGGTAAGATTGTATGGGGTACCGCGAACAATTATCATGGGAAGATTTGAAGAAATTAATCATTCAATTAATAAGTAACAATATTCCGTTTGATTGGTTAATCTCTTTTATCAATTTTGAACATTTAGATATTTTTATCATTCTACTTCTTTCTTTAATCTTGTATTTACTACCACGAAGATATACAAGAGTTGCACATAATTATACGTCCTTATATTAATTTGAATGGTTTCAGCCCTATTTTTATGTACGAACATGATTTATTTTGTAAGAATGATAAACACAACTTCTATTTGCGAATGATGCCACATGTTCCAAGTTCCAAAATAATATTATTGGTAACAACGAATCTTTCGAATCATTTGATTATAAAACATTCAGTCAGTATTTATTTTACTCATTGTATTGCACTCAATGCAATTCATGAACCATACAAATAAATATTATACGTTCTACAATTTCCTGATGTGCACTCTACAAACAGTTTTGTTTTCATAAAATCCACTATTATTTTCAATACGCTGTTTGTATTCAATACCCTAGTTTGTTTTAGAGGTTTGTAAAATGTTTGCTTTTATTAATTTAGGTTATCATTTAGTATTATACCACAAGGACATTGTGTAAACACACCATTGTGTTTGAATCTATTTCTCGGCATCAAACATTCAGTCAAATGGGATATTTATTTGTTTTCAACATAGACATTTTAAAAATTGATTTTGAATACGAATACGCTTTTTGTGAAAATAACAATTCTTGTACACTTCAAAGGAAACTGAAATTTATTCTTCCATCAATTTCTTGTACATTTAATTCAATATGTCTTAAATTGGTGAACAATAGACATGGAGAGATATCTCACTTTTTCATCATCTTTGTATTTGCCATCCATCATCGTTATACTCTTGTCTCACGTTTTTCATCACTCATACTGAAGAACACTCGACCATTTCGAAAACCCTTTCATAGGTAAGGGCACCCACTAAAAACAAGGGGCCTGGGTCAGTAGATCCATGGGGGGGCCCTTTTTCCATCAACAGTTCTCCTTATTTCGTATTACCATTAATTCTTAATATAATTTAAAGTGAATCATTTTCAACAATAGTTAATGTTTTTTTAATTATATTGAAGGAATTACATTTTGCATAAAATATCGGGGCCCAACTTAAGTGGGAACCTGGGTCAAGATGACCCATCAGTCCCACAGTCTGAATGCCCCAGCTCACAAAAACCATTACCACATCACGCATGCCAAATCCTACCGCTTCAGCACTGCCCAATAAAAATAAAGCCAACAAAAACTGTTTCAGTGGTAACTAGTGATTGGTGAAGATGCATTTAAAATCAGTGAGGTCTTCTGAGAGTTTTGCGTATGCTCACACACATTTAATTCTCTGGCCCATCACATGAAGAGCATAATAAAGAGTTGCTGTTGGAATTCAGTCGCTGTCTGGAGGTGAATTCTAGCGGCCGACTGCTCTGATTGAAAGTTTTCCGTGGTTTCTCCAATCAACACTAGGCGAATACCGGAGCAGTACCCTACCAAACGAGCCACGGGCCGCGCGCGATCTGTCCTTCCCATTCCTTGTCCTATCCTCTTCCCTTTACCCACACACTTACATTAGCATGCACTACACTATCACACATGCCGGGAGGCCGGTCGGTGACTTAGAACTTGTCCCAGCTGTTGCGGTGACCCGCTAGTGGGAGATACCAGGTTGGGGAAACCCCGCTAGTCGACGGTAGGTCGGCGCCGGATCTTGCCATCCAGCGGGGGAAGATCCAGTGGGGGAATGTCCACCTCCCAATAAAAAAACATGCACTGTACGTACGGGACCAATGACCTCGGTAGTCGTCGCGCCCGGAATCGCTAACAATCAATCAATCAAGTGCCGTTCCGGAGCTACAATTACCATTTCCCGCCGATGTTCCCCGCACGCGCTTTCTGTAGTTATCGCGAGGGAAACCAACGAGTAAATTATTCCGAGGCAGGCTGACGGGGAAAGAGGGAGCTTATGCTTATGAAAAGATGGAGGAGGCTACCGTGCCTAATTTTACTGGTCGTGTGCTGTGGCGACCTGTAAGATCACCTTGACAAGACTCAAAAATATAATATTCGGCTAGCATCAATTTATTAGAGGATACAGCTGTTTAACAAAGAAGGTGCGGCAGGTTTATGTCCGCTTGAATGCTCGTTTTAAAGCAGCAATTCTCTGCTACTGCACAAACGTGTTACTTTGCAAGAATTATATAATTAATTCCTGTATTAATTTACTCTTGTAAGACCATTTTCTTGTACTTTCTAGTGATTTTTAATTGCAGATCTCAGTTAAAATATATTAAACTGCGGGGTATCTGAAAATTTGTGTAATTTTGAGTTACATACCGCAATTGCGGGCCTGGAAACAATCCAGGTCGATCCTATTCTGTTGATAATCTGTACGGCTTAGTCAGCGGTTGGACGATGCAGCAAAAACACAAATACTACTCATGTGTATTTGCCTTATATTAATAACAACTGAAAATTGCCAAGCAGAAAAGGAAAATAAGGGAATTTTGTGACTTAAAGAATGAATTACTGTGAGCAGAATTCAATCACAAAAGAAACTAGTGAATCAATCGGAGTACACACACACAATTACATGGAATGCCCTTTCACTCGATCTGGCGAATAGTTCATTCACGGGAAAGGTTTCTCCATTTCTTCTCGGACGCTGCGCGCAGGCTTCGGCGGATGGCGGATAAAGTAGTATAACGGTTTGCGTTTCTGTTGTACTCAAGTTTGCGGGTTCAAACCCGATCGAAGTCGCGAAAAACATCCTTCGTACGCCTTCCTTGGGGGGGATCATTAAAAACGACACTGAAATAGATGAAATCAGCAAAAAATGCATTAAAAAGGACGGAAGAAGGTAAAATAATTACTTATTAGTCAAAATCGAAAACAAATGCAAAATAATTACGTATAAAACGGTTCATTTCCTTTTGTCATAATATAAAATCGATGTAATCAGCAAAAAGTGCATTAAAAATGCATTGTTCCAAAGTGAAAAGAAAAAAAAAGATATTTCATTAAAATCCGTCCCCTAGTGATGACTACTCGCTCGATCACGAGCAGATCTTTCTGCTACATCTAACAGTTGCACCAGCTGCGCTCAAAGTTTCAATGCAGAAGACGCTCCCGGGCCTGCGCACGTGTATTTCAAAATTCCTCCTCCCACGACAGACGGCTGTCGATTCGTTGTTTTCAAATCACGCTTTCCGCGGGCGTAGTGCACGGCCTATGAGATTCAAATCGCCGGCTAGTCGGCTGGCGTTGCTATTTCGTAGTTTCCCGGAACAGCAGAGAGTTCACGTCCAGGCTTCGGCGAATTTCGCCCCCAACGGCTGGGCGAACATACCAAGCGCGCTGACCGTTACGCTAAACAAAAGAAGGGGTGTGGCGCGGCAGGACGCGGCGCCGCGCTCGCGGGCGACGGCGGACACGCGGGCGACTCATAGCGAAGCCCAAAGAATGCGACATGTATTGAAAATTAATGAATATTATGATCACGGCTCGCTGTATCGCCACAGTATACAATGTCTCACCAGAGTATTCGTTCTTCTAAGTAGTGTTCATGAAACAACAACAATAAATAGGGTTGAAAACTTTCAAAAACCAAATTTCTTCTTAATGAAAATATGCATAGTACAAGTAATAGTAGTAAGACATCTCCATTAACTCAGTTTAAAGCAGTAAATGTAAAGGCTGAGAAGTTACGAGGAAACCACACTTGAAAATAATTGGTTTTCTAGATATGAAGTGAGAAATCGGAGAGATAGAGAGAGTGAGGGGGAGGGTGCGAGAGACAGACAGATAGAGAGAAACAAAGACAAGAAGAGGAAAGGAGAAAGAGAAGAGTCAGAGATATTGAGAGTCGCACACCTTAAATACAAAACCACGAACCATCACAGAGAGCAACTCATAGAGACTAAGTAAACTAGGCTGATGTCTGTGCCTCCAAACTCAGGGGAGGACCTCAGCCATGAGAAGCAATGAAATCCAAAACAATGCTCATATATTTTCAACGGAAGACGAAACGTACTTGAAATTTGTATAACTCAAATTCACACAAACGTAGAGTAAGAGTACTGACCACTGTAAACTTGTTGGAAAGAATTGTTTTCTAACAGCACTAGAATTCGACATAATGTCTGATAAATTTACTGTTTAGTAATGAAATATAGACGGTATATATAACAATGTGTTTATATATTTTGAATAATTGAAGTTAACTTGAATATTCAATTCAACTAATTAAAAAATAAAATTCCTATATCCTCGAAAATTGTAAGAATAATTTTTCAGGACAATAGTTTATAAAATTATACGAAGTAATCGACTAAATCCACTTAATAAAACAGAATTTTTATACATAATAATTACACTGAATTGAAACTAATGTTCCATTTTATTAATCAGATCAATGATTGATCTGAAACTCAATGAAATCAAATTATGCAATTGCATTATTATCAGAGGAAATAATGTACTCATTCTAAAGTTTATTATTTTCTTTCTTTTCTTGATCTGGTATCTAATACCTAGTGTCAAAATACGTAAATAAAGATAAAATGATTTTTTGACAAATTACCAAATGAATTCTGCTTCCTAGGGACTTTGTGTGTTGATAGACACTGTCAGATGAACTGTTATAATGTAAAGTTCAATGAAAATCGTTTTCCTTGTACCCGATATGCAAGATCAATGGAGAAGCCAACCTTCAAAATGAATTTGATACGTTCACTTCACATTTTCCAATAAAAATGAAAAATATAGAACAAATTTTACATTTTTCAACAGTCAGTAAATATAATACAAAACAGGAATTATTGTAAGACATCTTACGTTGTTTCTCCAAATAAAATACTAGTTAAAAAAAAGTAGAACTCAATTTTTGCGAAGTGGACAGGTCACCTTTTGAATGTACGCTTCACAAGTGTGTGCTGGATTCTTCATTTCAATAGTTCAACTACGCACTTGCATGTCTGTCATTCGTTGTAGGTACTAGATGGGCGTGCGTGTAGCACTTCGCCCTTTAGCCTCCCGCCTTTCCGAGATGCTCTTCACGCTCACCCAGCCGTACCGCTCCTGCTTCGCTGCCTGGAGTTCCGAGCGCCGCCGCGGGGCGCGCCACCTGCGCGAGCGCAGTCACGCGGCAAATCCTCGCAGAGCGCACTCGCTCTTCAACCGCGTCCAGGCCGAAAAGTCACCGCACCGCACCGCACGCCAGCATCACACGATCGCAGAGGCAGCACAAAATTCATAGCCAACCTTCCGTGGAAGGATACCTAACAAAGCAGATTTCCAACAATGCTCAAAACACATTAATAATGATAATAATAATAATAATAATAATAATAATAATAATAATAAACCGGGAGTGGTAGCTAAGTGTATCAACTGATGTCACTTTAGCGCCTCTGACCGAGAGGTCCTAGGTTCGAGTCCTGACGGCGGCAGGATTTTCGACACTAGCTTTTCAGCTAGGTTGAATTCAGTCGCTGTCTGGAGGAGAATTCTAGCGGCCGGCCGCTCTGATCGGTAGTTTTCCGTGGTTTCTCCGATCAACACCAGGCAAATGCCGGAGCAGTACCCTACCAAACGGGCCACGGACCGCGCGCGATCTTTTCTTCCTCTTCCTTGTTCTATCCTCTCCCCTTACACACACACACACACACACACACACACACGTACACTAACATGCACTACACTACCACATATTCTGGGAGATCGGTCGGGAGCTTAGAGCTTGTCCCGGCTGGGGCGGTGCCCCGCTGGTGGGAGAGTCCTGGTTAGGGGGGAAACCGCACTAGCCGACGGTAGGTCGGCGCCGGATCTCACCATCCAGCGGGGGAAGTTCACCGCCATCTCCCACGAAATAAACATTCACTACACTAACGGGACTAATGACCAAAGCAGTTGACGCGCCCGGAAAAAATCAATAATAATAATAATAATAATAATAATAATAATAATAATAATAATAATAATAATAATAATAATAATAATAATATTAAGTATCTTTCAAGACATCATGGGGGCCGTGGACTGTTAAGTCTTGAAGTTATGTGCCGCCAGCAAGAAAAACAGCTCAGAAATTATTTCACCAACAACAAATCCATGACGGCCATTTGTGCACAAGATCACGGCTATACACCTCTTAAGCTGCTCCAGGAAGATCACAATCCAAGAGTTCCGAAACCTGTGGACCGAATTGAGCAGTGGAGATCAAAGGAACTCCATGGCAGGTTTGCTACTGCTCTTCAAAGTAACTCCATAGATGTGAAGAGATCGACTGAGTGGCTGAGAACAGCTGGGCTTTTTGGTGAGACGGAAGGATTTGTACTGGCCATTCAAGATCAGGTAGTAGCCACTAATAACTACAGGCGATATATTATGAAAGAGAACATCAGTGACAAGTGTCGCCTGTGTAAGAAGGCCACCGAATCTATACAACATATCTGCAGTGGATGTTCTCAGTTGGCACAAACAGATTATTTACAACGTCATAATAATGTAGCCAAAATCATCCACCAAGCTCTTGCTAAAAGATCGGACCTGATAAAGGAAAGCCTGCCATACTACAAATATCTACCTGAACAAGTTTTGTCTAATGAGAGAACAAAAATCTTGTGGGATACTCCCATTGTTACAGACAGAACAGTGGAAGCAAATAAGCCCGATATTGTCGTATTCGACAAAACTACTCGTAGGGCAATAATAATTGATATCGCAGTCCCACTGGATCACAATCTGCTGACAACTATTGCAGAAAAGAGGAGAAAATATCAGCCACTCTCAGTTGAGCTGAAAAACTTGTACAAACTAATAGACGTAGATATTGTACCCGTGGTTATTTCAACTAATGGGCTTGTGGCTGAAGATTGGAGGATTGTGAAAGAAAAACTCCATCTAAATGAGTGGCACCTCAGAACCATGCAGAAGGCCGTGTTGCTGGCAACCACCAACATTGTGCGCAAGGTTCTCTCCCTAAATCATTGAAGCGGAACCTGAGTGCACTGGAGCAAGAACTTCTCACCATCTGTCTCGCCATATGTGTTGACGTTCTGTCCTTGAGTTATACTTGAAAACTCCGGAAGAGCGTGAAATTTTGAAATATGAAATAATAATAATAATAATAATAATAATAATAATAATAATAATAATAATAACTAGCGTACCCATGTGAGAACTCACTTTTGTTAAACCCCACCCTCTTCCTTATTTTTATATTTACAAATTAAGCCTGTAATATATCTTTCTTCAAGACCCGCTTATCTTTCCTCACTTGTTCTATATGTCTACTTGTGATGGATAACAATATAATACATTGTATGCGTGTGCGCGTGTCTACGAGTCCAAGCGCGTGCGGATGCGGTACTCACCTGGTACCCATCTCTCACACGGCGCCACGCACGCTGATGAGCCAATAGCGTGGACTCTGCTGCTGGCACAATTACACTCACATATCGACCTCCGGTAGCTCAGTGATGTAGCCAGAGGGCTACTAAAAGGAAAGGGTTGGAGGACCACCTTGTAAGAGGATGAAAGGATTCGGCCGAAATATAAAAACAAGAAATTGAACTAATATTAATTTAATTAATCGAAAGTGAAAACAGGAGTGAGTATGCCTCTTGGAACAAAAATAAATGAAACTTACAATCTCAGAAAATTCAAATCAATTATAACTTATTATACTATTAATAAATGCCGGGCCCTAGCGGTAAATTATGAATAAAAATAAGAAAATTAACTCTGAAACTTATTTAGTAGTTTACAAAAAACAAACGTTTATAAAATGAAGCAAGAAGGCAAAAATAATTAGATAAGTTTGCGCCCAAATGAATAAAACCAAAGTTTAATGTCATTAATGCATGTATATTGTTTGTGACAGATCTTGAATTCGAATGTCTTTCTTAGTTCGGCACCCTCCAAGACAGAAGCAGGTACCTGGTATGCGAAGGTCATTGCCGGAGCTGGAGCGTGGAGTCTTGCCGCGATGCAGATGTGATGCACAAGCCATTCTGTACCAGCTGAGCGTTGGTCGGAGTCCCCGGACGCGATGACCAGGCATGTGTGCCGTGGTCTAACGTTGACTGCCGCGCCTCAAATGTGCGAATGAACGACGTTAAAAGCGGGCCAGTATGGCAATCGCTGATGGGCAGCCTGTAGCCCTAATTACTGCCGTTGTGGTGTGCCGGCAACTTACGGCAGGGCAAGACGCGAGTGCCGAGTCAAGCGAAGAGCATGGGGAGCCCACACAACCGTTGCGGCGGAAGAGCATGCGGTGATGGGCAGCCAGTAGCCCTGAATCAATCTACATGCTCCGTCTCAGCTATCTGAGCATCTGACTCTGAACATAAACTCTGCACATAATGCACATCAAAAAACGTCTCTCCTCGCGGTGGCTCACAACCGAAATATATAGCAAACCACCCCTCCCACGCGATGATCGCGGAGAGGGCG
Organism: Teleogryllus occipitalis; assembly: GCA_011170035.1. Taxonomy (NCBI): domain Eukaryota; kingdom Metazoa; phylum Arthropoda; class Insecta; order Orthoptera; family Gryllidae; genus Teleogryllus; species Teleogryllus occipitalis. Next base: position 11,025 of record BLKR01005902.1, read on the forward strand.
GTCTGCAAAGGAGGGGGTTGGCCCTTGCCGACTGTGGGAAGGGCTCCCGAGATAAGAGGTGGGGGCGCGCGAGGCGCAGGAAGGCGCGGGCGATTTGGGTGGCCGCGTGACCGCGCTTCCGAGCCTCCTAACACAAAAGGTCGGCCGCGCGCGGTACGCAAGGGCCAGGCGGCCGGCTGGGAGTGGCAATAAACTCATAAAACGCGCACTGTATTTCGCCGACAAATGTCTTTGTCGGCTACCGCGACCAAGTGTTCTGCAGACCCCGCGCCCCTTCGCGTGGGGGCAGCAGCCGAGCAACGGCGAAAAACAGACACTGGAGCGGCGGCGGCGAAGTCAATACAAACTATTCTTATTTAACGTTATTACCGAACAAAGAGGTACACCGCTCATAATTCAATCGCGTACAATATCAAGTAATTAGTGTAATTGTTGAAGTTTCTACAGGCTCTGAACAGGTGGGGAAGAATCGAAAAGCGTCTAAGCAGCAAAAATGTAATAGAATTTTCAAGATGATCTCATCCTATAGATTACAGTGTGAGAAACGTTTCTTTGATTTCGAAATTTTAGTTTTGAAGGCCCTAAAACTCTTCGTTTAGGAATTATTAAACGATATTGATTAAAAAATACTAATGAGTGTTGCGGGTTGCATTTGACATTAATATCTAGTTGCGTTTTTTTAACAAATCCTTCATATTTTTAAAGTCAACATGCAATTCTTCACGTTGACGTGAAATTCTCTTTCTTTAGAGACCTCAATTGTGAAGAATTGTTGCGTTTGAGAGCCTCAAAAGGTACGTACACTACTGAAATAATATGAGACGGTAATATAGTCTATATTATCAGTGAATACAGCTCTCTAGCATCCTCAGAATATACAAAACGGCATGACGATGTTTGTAAAGTGGCTTATCAATAATTATGCCACCATAATAACCTTTTGACGCGCAACCGAACACGATATTATAACACGATATTATAACCGAACACTCCCAAATCAGTCGTTGACACAAATGATAACAAAATGAACTGGAACAGGTTCATCATAACATATAGGTCTGTATCACCTAATAAGCCATACATTGCATGGCATGACAAGAAATGCATGAAGGTGTATCTAATTGATGTCGCTGTCCCGCTAGCTCACAATATTCTATAGAAAATGAGTGAAAACATTCTAAAATAATTTGCCTTGTGCAGTGTCATTCAGCAAGTTTCAGCAACTTCTACTAAGCTACCACTGCTAGTAATAACACATTCTAAAATATCAACCTCTGGTAAATGAAATAAAGGAAATATGGAGCGACGTGGAAATGGCGACGGTTGCACCAATAATTCTAGGTGTCACTGGTGAAATTCCTAAGTTCCTGCACAAATCCCTGGCTGAACTGCAACTGAAGAAGGGGTTATACATCCAGCTGCAGACGATTGTCATACTAGACACATGTAGCATCATGAAGTTTCTGAACATTGATGATTGATCCAGTGCTGATTATGACAGTTGAAACAAGTATCTCTTGTTCATGGTAACCGAGATGCAAGTGTGTAAACAAGTTAACATGTAAAAATAATTATTATAATAATAATATAGAACATAATAATAATAATAGGTATTATTATTTATTATCTTAAATTATCATACGCTCAGTGGCAATTAATAAAACAAGAAGTTGGTCAAATGGTGTTAAATGGCCCCAATCAAGGGGAAAATTCCCGAAGTTTTTTCTCAACCTTTCTGTATGCTTTTAAGAGTGCTGAATTCGAATTTAATGTTTACTATCTTATTAAACTGTAATAATTTTTAAATAATTTAATATTCTGTACTAAGTAATTTAGCAAATATCACTTAAAAACTGTCATTTCGCAAACTTTCACCCTGGAAAAACATTAAGCATTTAGCCACGTGCAACAATATTAAAAATATTTGAGAACCTCTCCTTTAATTTTATTCATTTTGTATAATGCGAATACCCTAAGGACCGGTTTTTCACAGAGAACTATATAAATTATGTTCAACTGCTTGTTAAAGTTTGCCGGAAACGTACGATATTTTAGAATATTATTGTTACTTGACTAGCATTCCTCTGGACGGGAAAATCAATATACTAAGGATCATCAGTATGTTGCACACTTTCTCCACGTAAAAAACGTAACATTAAAAGACACCTCTAAAGCACATTTGAATAGAACATTTCTGCTCAATGTGATACCTAAGTTTGTTTCCATATAACACGAGACACTTTTTCTGTCACACGATTACTGATGAAACAAAGTACGCTTTACAAAATTAAAAGCTAACATGAACATCTTTAGACCCTTTAGAAATATTTTTACAGCCCAATAGATAATTCTTGAATGCAGCTTTTCGTACTCGTGAGATTCCGATCGTATTCCGTAAAATGTCGGTTTCACAGAGAAAATTGCAAAAAACTCTAAAACTTGTTTTTATCCAGTTTTTATTTTTTCACTTATACCTCCTCAACTATGCGTTTTATTGAAAGAATTGTTCTTAACAAAATTAAACTACATACAATTTTCTACAAAATTCACATTTAACTTCAAATTTCTGTGAAACGGTTTAGGTGCTAGAGCGCTCTAAAAAACGGCTACTTTTTGGGCCTCTTCCAGAATTTTCTCCTGGAGCAGATACCTTTTGACCAGGTATCTCCCACCAGCAAGGTTCCGCCCCAGCCGGCACAAGTTCTAAGTCCCCTACCGGTCTCTCGGAATGTGTGGTAGTGTAGTGAATGTTAGTGTGTGTGTGTGTGTGTGTGTGTGTGTGTGTGTGTGTGTGTGTAAGGGAGAGTGTAGGACAAGGAAGAGGAAGGAAAGGTCGCTGGCGGTCCGTGGCCCGTTTGTTAGGGCTCCGTCATTCGCCTGGTGTTGATCGGAGAAACGACGGAAAACTACCGATCAGAGCAGCCGGGTGCTAGAATTCTTCTCCATTGTTGTTTAGAGGATGAGAGGCTGTATTACAGGGTTGTTCAACTGGCGCCCCCCGGTGCCATTTCTTGTGGACCGCGAATGATTATTAGTCAAAAGTAAAAGTTCCATGCATTCATGTCGAGCAAGAATTTCGCGCGACTAGCACACGCACCTTGTTGGGATCAGCTTCCCCTTAATGTAGAAGTAGCTTGTTTAGATTTAAGATTTTTTCTATGAAATTCAAAAATTCAAAATCATCCCTATGTGTTTCCCTGCATTATGCATGGGACTGTCTGATATCACGCATGGTTCCATTCCCCCTCTTCCCCCATACTCTCAGAGTAGCTGGGCAAACTGCTGATTTCATCAATACTGGGAAGTCAGGCGTGGATAACCTGAGTACTATAAATATATCCCGCAACTATATTACAGGTTTTAGTTGTGGCGCTTGAGGCCTTGCAAGTTGGACACCCCTGCTTTATTAGATAATGCAGGTGCCTCGGCAATCTGGTTGGCGTCGTTGTTGAGTCATGCATCAGGGAATCGGATCTACATTTAACATCTCATGCAGTGTAATCATAGTAACCAGAGTAAGCTAGCGAAACAGACAATACATACAGAGAGCGAGCTAAATTACCCTGCGCTAGACACCAAAGACCCATCCTAGCTGTTTAACAAGATAAGCATGTAATGTTTGTCTTGTGATGTGGTCTTATATGATATTTCTACGCCCTCATTTCGATTCTTGTATTAGTTTCCCAAATTGAAGAGACATAGCAAATGAATATAACTTAAATTTTTAGAACGGAACCTTTCAATAATTAATGTATTTCTACTTACATTGTTTTCTTCTACAAGATTTTCGTAGGGTGTGAATTTTTAAGAAAGGCATTATTTTTATTTTGTGATAATTCTATAAACACGTTTGTCAAGTTTTGCCTGAAGAACGTAAAAAACATTTTGATATTTGTCTAAAAACATGGCCTCTTATTATTACACGTAAAACATTCGTTTTGGAAGAAACTTTGCTTGCTGTATCAACGTTCGAATATTGAATTCCAGAGAGTAGAGTTCAGTCTTTTTGCGTGAGTTTATTTCTAATTGAAGAATACATGATTTTGTGTAACAGATCCACAGTCTTTGAATTCTTAGTCGTATACTTGCCAGTATTCTCCCAAACGTGCATTCCTAGTAGAAGCCTCCAAAGAACAATTGAACTAAATCCAAGCGGTAGGTCTGACGACGAATCAGCAGTGAACTGTCGGACGTTGGAGGTAACGCCCACGCGGAGCAAAGCTCACTTAGGGATACCGACGCCTGATCGGAAGAGTTGCAAATGCACGACGCGCCGCGGGAAATTTGACGGCGTGTTCCGTGACATATACATATATATACACACACATGCATATGTGTGTGTATATGTTTACTGGGTGAGTCACGTACCATCACCTCCTGCCACTGCATCTCTTGCAGTTTTTGAACAGTTGAAGATTTGCAATGCAGTTTTCACAGAAGTGCATAAGGTAATAGGGCTAATTGATGTATGTATTCTGTTCGATTTTATCACTTGTATTTCAAGAGATAGTGGGGTAATTTTGGGTTTTTGAAATGGAACTATGCATATTTCTTTATTACGAGCGTAAAAAGCCGAATCCAAAGATATAGAATAGAATAGAATAGAATAGAATATTTATTTTGCTACTTAGGAATACATAGAATATTTCCGGTGGTAGCGTTTTCTAAGAAATTTCTAAAACTACACAAAAAAAACAACAAAAAAACAACATCAAACAACATTAAAATGTTAACATGTTACCAAATACAATTTTACAAAGTTAATCTATTAACCATATTTACTTAGTCTAATTTTAAAATTTTTGACATTCTGAGGGAAAGTCTCCAGCACTACAGCAGGTAATTTGTTCCAATTTTGTATCGTTCTGTTTACAAATGAGAATTTACCTACATCTGTTCTCTGTTTTCTTTGCCGAATTTTGAAACCATGATCCTTCCGCGCGACGTAAGTTGGTTTAGATAGTCTTTCCCGTACTTCACCCCACGGACGATCCCCTCTTATTGATTTGAATAATGCACAAAGACGCGATTTCTCTCTGCGTTTTTCCAAAGGTTCCCACGATATAAATTCAGAATTTGAACGTCCTCTCCTAACAAATTTTGCAGCATATTTTTGTACTTTCTCGAGAGATTTTATTTGCCCTAAACGATAAGGGTCCCAACATATGGAGCCAAATTCTAATATCGGACGTACTAGAGACGTGTACCCTAATTCCCTTGATTTTCCACTTCCTTTTCTAAGTATTCTAATTACAAAGTGTAATGCCTTCCACGCCTTTTTCACTACATAATTTACGTGTTCTGTCCAACTCAGATCCTCGTTTAGTACAATTCCCAAATATTTACAGCATTTAGCCCTCGGAATATCCTGATTCCCTAATTTATATATGATATCGTCTGTCTTTCTAGAACGCGCGAATCTAATAAACTTGCACTTGCTGGGATTTAATTTCATTTCATTTGTGATAGCCCATGATTCTAGCTTATCTAAATCAACCTGCAATATTTCTGTATCACTTGTGTTCTTAATTTCCCGATAAATTATACAATCATCTGCAAAAAGACGTATTTTTGATTGAATTCCCTGCCAAATATCATTAATATACGCTATAAATAAGAACGGACCTAGGACACTTCCCTGTGGCACTCCGGACGTTACTTCCGCCCTCGAAGAGAAATTTGACCCGATTCGCACCCGTTGAGTACGCGAGCTGAGAAATTCTCGAATCCAGAGAGCAATTCTTCTGTCTACGTTAAGCTTACTAATTTTTTGTATTAATTTATCATGGGGAACGAGGTCGAACGCTTTTGTGAAATCTATAATAATTGCATGAACAATGGAACCTTCATCAAGAGAATCAGCAATGTCCTGACTGACAGTGACTACCTGACTCTCGCATGAATATCCTTTTTTAAAACCGTGTTGCCCTTCGTAAATGATGTTATTCTTATCCCAAATTTCGCGTAAGTATTCTGCCACTAAATGTTCCATTTGCTTACACACTACAGACGTTAGACTTACTGGGCGATAATTTTCAACATTTTGACGCGTGCCTCCTTTGAAGATTGGGACCACTATGGCATCTTTCCAATCCCGAGGAATACATGAATTGTTAAGTGATATCTCGAAAAGCCGTAATAGGTACGATAACATAGCTTCTCCCCCTAATTTGAGAATTTCCCCCGAAATTCCGTCCGGTCCCGTTGATTTATTATTACCTATTTTGGCAATTCTTTTCCTAAGTGCTCTCGGATTTAGTACAAACTTTTCTCCTTCGCATTCGTTTACGGTGATCTTCCTTTTTTCTGCAAAAACTGACGCGAAAAATTGGTTAAATATATTTACTTTTTGTTTATTGTCTACCACTAAGTTATTACTACCGTTTCTTAACGACGGGATTTCTTCGCGATTCCCCTTGCGCCTCCGTACGTATTTAAAAAAAATTGCTCCAACTTTTATTTTCATCAGTAAGGATCGTTTCCAAATACCCTTCCTGTGCTAATACTTTCGCCTCCAATAGTTCTCTCGTTAGATTCTTAAATTTCTTATAATGTTGATCACTTATTTTTCTTTTCCCATATGCCCGCCTTGCTTTGCATTTTAACTTTCGTATCTTATTATTATAATATTCTGGATCGGGATTTCCTGTTATGATTTTATACGGTACGTAGAGATCCATACACTTATTAATGATTTTCTTAAAATTATTCCAAACTTCCTCTACAGAACTACCAATTCCCGCCCATGTGGAATAATTATAGACTAAATACTTTTGTAAATTGGCCACGTCCGCCTTACGGTACAAGTAAATCTTCTTACGCTCAGTTCTATGCGGTGTACAGTTCCCTTTCACTTTTAGACACACAGCCGAGTGGTCGCTTATACCTGGAACTACGTCACAACTCGTAACGGATCCCTCCGGACGCGTTAAAAATATGTCTAAAATGGCATTATCTCTTGTTGGCTGCTTTACTACCTGCACTAGGTTGTTTGTCCAAACTAGCTCGTTTACAATCGCCTGCGCCCCTCTCCCCTGCGTCACTTCACCTTCCCACTGAATTTGAGATAAATTTAAATCTCCACCGATAATTAACTGTCTGTTCTCCTTGATACTAACGCGCGTTCTTTCTACGAGTTTCTGCAAGATATTCATATTTTCCCCTGGAGGTCGATACATTCCTATTATTTCCCATGTATCTCGATCGTTTTTACCCTGAATTTCCACTGCAATCATTTCACACTCTAGATCAGACCACAATTCTACGGACTTAAAGCAATTTTTTACGCAAATAAACACCCCCCCACCGCGACTACCCCGATCTCTTCTAAACACTACGTAATCTCCCCTAAATATCTCCGCATTTGAGATATCCGCACTAAGCCATGATTCCGTTCCTATAATAATATCGGCGTTGTATATTTCCACAAGATTCCAAAACTTTAAACTTTTATTAGCAATGCTTCTACAGTTTACCTGCAGCAATACCAGAGACTTACCCTCATCTGTGTCCATCGCTTTTTCTCCTCAGCTGCCCCCGGGCTCCGCTGTGGCGGCGCGAGCGCTGATCTTCGCAAATAAGCGTCCCAGCTTTGAGGCACCCCTCCTGTTGAGGTGTAGGCCATCGCGGCCCAGGTCGCCGTCTGCAATCCAGGCGTTGCAATCCACCATGTGCACACCTAATGTGCGCGCGACCCAGTCCATGCCATCATTGATTCGGCCTATTCGGGTCCAGTGAGTGTCCCTCCTGCGCAATAAACCACTCAAAATTAATTTTGCAGTAGGAAACTTTTTTCTTGCTGCTGTTACAAGTTCATATAGGTCACCTATAACATAGTCTACATTCCTTTTCGAGTCGTTTGTTCCCACGTGTAAAATAACTGCATCGGGTCGCCCTAGGTTCTGGTTCTCGATAACTCGGCGTAGTTGTGCCGTTCGAATGCCCGGAAAACACCGTACGTCCAGAGCCTCGTTGCCAGTCCCAGTATGCCGAACGATGCTGTCCCCTAGAACAAGCACATTTTTATCAGTACCCTTATCAGCATCTGACGTAGTCTCAGAAACACTGCTAGTAATCACCTGTAACTGTTCTTCCAGCTCCTTATTCCTTTTCATACAATCTTCGAGTAATGCCCTCGTTGTCTTCAATTCTTTCTCCAGCTCCCGTATTCGCTCATCGGCCCCCTGCTCCCGAATAACACGGCAGGCGCCGCAGGTCCAATCTTCGTTGCTTCTAAACCGGCCCTTCACGTTACCACAGCTGTAGTGATACCAGCGGTAACACCTATCGCACTGCGCTCCAGAACGCAAGTTCCGTTCACAACCAGCACACGTTATTGCTTGCGGCTGCAAAACTGCGTCGCTGCTAGGGCCAGGATTTAGTTCCACCCCGCCGATTACCAGCAACATAGCAAGAACCGCAGAACTCAACACCGCTGCAAGCCGCCAGGAATCGCTGTGTAGAGTAGCGCCGGGCGCGGCGCTCCAGGTAAGGAGCGCGGCAAAAGACCCCACGCGCGCCCGGTAACATTCCAAGGAACACCCCATCACCGCCTTTCACCAGAGCTCCCGGAAAACACGTCCGCCCAGTCTGACCGCCCAGCACCGAATATACATATTGTCACATGGTGGATAAGCATTTTTTTGAGAAATTTTGATTCTTTTGCTACTTTTGTATAGTTCCATTTAAAAAAAATGAAGTCATGTCAATAGCATAAATAATACAAATGATAAAATAGAAATGAATACATATATTAATTAGACTCATGCATTTCCGTGAAACCTGCATTGAAATAACTTCAGCTTCATGTATATATACATCTCACTTTGAACTAATATAGTTCAATATTTGGAGCAACGTTTCGAAAATGAAAATGTTTACAATTCTGTGTACTACGTACGTATTTATCTGGAAATCTTGGTGTACAAAACGTTTCTGTCACGCTCTGAACCCTGAAGATTTTTCATAACAGTCAAAGATGTAAATAATGTCTCATAGAAATCATGTTTGCAATACAAAATATATGATACTGCAGTTTATTTCTATCGAAATATGTCTCCTTAATAATACCAAAACAAATAAACGACGTGTGTGACATTTGCGTAATTGAAAATATGTAGCCACGAGTTCACTTAAAATGTATCGCATTCATTAGTGGAGTAAAATAATAAATGAAATAAAAATATTTACATAGTTTAGAAATGTATAATGTAGTGCATACCTCAGGCGAGTAAGAAATGATTCATTCGAAAACACTGGAGAATAAATGTGATGGCATTTAGAATTATTACCATCCAAGTCATGCTTCCAGACCACTGCGCCTCGAGGCGAAAGCCTTGCCGTGCGCAAAGCACTCAGCGCGTAGAACTGCAAGTTGAGAAACTCGGGGTGTAAAATGTGACATAGTTGTTGGGTAGTTTCTGACGAGGGAATTTTATTATACGTTTTCCAAGAAGAAACTTCGGTATATTATTTTCTGCAAGGGAGTACATATTTCGCATGCTTTGCTTTAATTAGTACGTAGCACATACACACCTACATTTTCGTGCATAAATCTTTAAGATTTACAGCATAAGTTTGAGAGATGCGTGACATTCCAAGTAGTTGTTTCCGAGGAGTTAAATATTTTGCGATGCGCAATATCAGAGGTATATCTTCAAAATTTTAATCATAAATTATTTTGCTGTAGTACTGCGGAAAAACAGTAAGGTCTTCCAAACAAAAAACTTTTATTTGAACGTTGAAAGTCTTGCACGTAATAGAAAAGCAATGTACATTTATTTATATAAATAAATATTACATGCTATGTTTATTGAACACCATTTGATAGATAGTTGACTTAAGGTGATGAATCGTGTTATTTTCTATAGCACTGTACCAAGAAACCTTAGCTTTACGGATGATTAATACAGTAATGACTACTTAACGAGGTGTAGAAAAAATATTATCTTGAAGTATGTTAATATAAAGAATATATATTATCAAACAGAATATGTATTCTTACTATTTAATATAAATTTTCCACAATAACAGTGAATAATTTTCACCGAAATAATTTACGCACTAAATTAAATAGTAATAACTAAGTGATTGTCAGACCTGCTTAGTACCATCTGAACTAGTGGTGTACAGTACCTATTTTCTCGCATTAATAACAATTAATTAATATTTTAATAACAATCTCTGCACATCATACACATCTCAGCATTCACTTGTAAAACTCGTTACCAATCCTAGAAATTGGTTTTAAAATGTTTTATTCAAAAGTTGTAAGAAATTTTATCATTTTTAAAATTAATTAAAATATTTCTGTAGGTCTTGTAAGGTTAAGGTGTAAGGTTAACTTTATAGAGGAAAACAAAAAGATGTCATACAAATACCAGTTTCTTGGAGTTTGTGAGGCCGAGAACTTGGGGTTTTAACTAATACATAGGTAAATAAAATATAAGCAAAGAAAAATACTTTGACCTTTTTCCAGGTACATAACTCTCGTTACTCAGTACCTACCAATTGAGTTACTCTTATATAGTATTCTAGTAGAATAGGAGCTTTGAAATGTATAAATTTTCTTTAATAAGCTCCTAATAAATCTCAGCTAAAAATGTTCACTAGACAAATAGGTTTTATTTTTTTTTTTATTTAGAACTTACTTAGACGAAATTACGGAAATATTTTTAATACAGTTTAAAGGATCGGTGACGTCGCACATTCAGCTAGTAATTAGTATTATAGAAAGTCCGGACCTAATCGTCTAGAAATTCTTACGCGGTTATTAAGTATAACTGAAATACCAAAAGTTTTCATAAGCTTTACAGTGGAATCGGAAATATAATGTTGTCAGGGAATGCGTTATCTTTATTAACTTATTATTTAATCACATGTCCTTTATGTTTATTTTAGAACTTCAACACCCTCAAGCAACACACTGCTATATAGTTATGAACCTTAATGCTTTCAGTCTATTATTTCAAAACCAACATTGCAGTAACTTAACAGCATTTTCATGTTATGATCGCTAATAATGACAAATCCCATTTCTTCAACCCCACTAACCGATATCTTTCCACTCCAAATCATGTCAATCCCGGAATGTTAGACGAACCACAAACTTGCACAGATTACATCACTTCGTATTATGCAGGATAAAACGTTTTATTGTCTTCAGATTCTCAAATTAAAACCATCCACTGAAGTTCCAGCATTTCCTTGTCTTCGCGTATCGTACTTCAACAACATCCTCCGAGTGCTGCGAGTCGGACGCTCTCGACTGCGGAGTTACCGGAAGTCGTAAGGAGTCGACCATATCTGCGCAGACAGCTTCGCCCAACCGAAAACACATAAACGGAAGGAAGCCCCGCGGGGCTGCGGTGGCTTGGTGCCCAGGCGGGCGACCTCCCCCCGACCAAGCCTATCTAGCCCTGCCTCGCTCCACCCCACTGCAACTCACCCCAACCCTCCCCTACCAACTCCGCCCCACTCCACCCTACCTCATCCAACCCCATTCCACCACAGACCGCCCCACCCCTCACCGCCTCTCGTCCTGCACCACGCTCCGTGCCGCCTCAGCCCGCTCCGAAAATCCCCGCAGCATCCTAAGCTAGTATGTCACGTCCCTCCTCATCCCACAATACTCCACCCCCTTCCCTCCGCCTCGCCTCATCGTGCGTCCCCTCTCCACTCCGCTACGGCACATTACGTCTCCCCTGACCGGGAGGTCCTAGGTTCGAGTCCTGACGGTGGCAGGATTTTCGACACTAGCTTATCAGCTAGGTCGAATTCAGTCGCTGGCTGGAGGAGAATTTTAGCGACCGGCTGCTCTGATCGGTAGTTTTCTGTGGTATCTCCGATCAACGCCAAACGAATGCCGGAGCAGTACCCTACCAAACGGGCAACGGACCGCGCGCGATCTGTCCTTCCTCTTCCTTGTCCTCTCCTCTCCTCTTACTCACACACACTAACATGCACTACACTACCACATATTTCGGGAGCTTAGAGCTTGTCCCGGCTGGGGCGGTGCCCTGCTGGTGGGAGAGTCCTGGTGAGGGGAAGACCCCACTAGCCGACGGTAGGTCGTCGCCGGATCTCGCCATCCAGCTGGGGAAGATCACCGCCATCTCCCGAGAACAAACATGAACTACACTTACGAGACTATTGACCAAAGCAGTTGACGCACCCGGAAACACGAAAAAATCAATCAATCAATCCACCCCCCTTCGCTCCGCCTCGCCTCTCCACGCGTCCCCTCTCCACTCCGCTACGGTACATTACGTCTCCCCATGAAAAGACCTGGCACACCTCCACACTGTGACCACCTAGGTACGCGTCGCAGTGCCCCACCCAACCCCTCCCACCCTACCCCGCTTCCCACCTCCCCGCTCTCCCCCGCCAGCCACGGCCCTCACATCGCAACGTCCCGCTCCGCCTCGCACTCCCCGTCCCCGCCACGCCTCATCACGACTCGCTCTTCCTTGCCATCGTCTGCAAACTCCTTTTTTCCGCGCCGCCTCGTCCTGCCACGCTCCACCCCACACTGCTTGGCCCCGCTCTCCGCCCCGCGTGGGATGCGAAGTCGGGCCCTTCCCCGCGCGCCGTGCTGCTCGTAAAACGTCTTGGAGCAGCAACGAGGGCGCTGACTGCGCGGGGGCAGGGAGGCGGTGGCTGAGGCGGCGGCGGAAAATTTGGTGGAAGCAGGCGAGTGTAACGGAGCAATAGATGTGACAATGTTGAAAACGAAGCAGTGGAGTCTCGGGGAGTTGACAATGGTGCATTGTAGGGGTGCTTATGTTGTTGATGCCACTATTCTTGTTTGTTTGTTTTTTGTTGTGTCGTAAAGTATTTTGCCAGTTCTAAAAACACAGATGGTAAATTCAATGAGAGAGCCCGGAACAGTCTGGGGTTGTTAACATGATGATGGGTTCAGCTGAATTTATTGCATTGGCTTCCTCTGAAAACTAATTAGTACATACAAGGATACAATGCGCCACTTGTAATCCAATGTACCGCAGCTTGCCAATTCTTCAAGTAGGAAGACATCGTCTGATTTGTGAAAAGAGTAATTACAATGGCTTTTAATGGACCGGCAGTGCCAGTTAATGTAATAGTAGCGGTGTGCAATAGCAGCCACACTGTGAATGGTGCGGACCTAATGTTATCTTCAAAGGCAGTAAACCAAACAGTTTGGTAACAGAGGGGCAAGCAGTTGCGAGTGCGGGGGAGGAGTGAGGGTGGTGGTGATAGGCATTCAGGTTGTGGTGAGGGTTGCGTCGGCGTTTGAGGAAACTGGTATTGTCATGACTCCGCCTATGCCCCCAGTGGCTGCGGTAACGTGTTTTTATTACGTTTTTCGTGTTTCCTGGCGCGTCAGCTGCTTTGGACATTAGTCCCGTTAGTGTATTCCATGTTGTTTTCGGGAGATGGTGGTGATCTTCCCCCGCTGGATGGCGAGATCCGGTGTCGATCTAGCGTCGGCTAGTGGGGTTTCCCCCTAACCAGGACTCTCCCACCAGCGGAGCGCCGCCCCAGCCGGGACAAGCTCGAAGCTCCCGACCGGTCTCCCGGAATACGTGGTAGTGTAGTGCATGTTAGTGTGTGTGTGTGTGTGTGTGTGTGTGTGTGTGTGTGTAAGGGGAGAGGATAGGACAAGGAAGAGGAAGGACAGATCGCGCGCGGTCCGTGGCCCGTTTGTTAGGGTACTGCTCCGGCATTCGCCTGGTGTTGATCGGAGAAACCACGGAAAACTACCGATCGGAGCAGCCGGCCGCTAGAATTCTCCTCCAGGAAGCGACTGAATTCGACCTAGCTGAAAAGCTAGTGTCGAAAATCCTGCCGCCGTGGGGAGTGTGAACCTAGGACCTCCCGGTCAGAGGCGCTGCAGTGACATCAGTTGATGCACTGAGTAACCACTCCGTGTCCGTGGTAACTGATATGTTGGTGGAAGATGATGGCGATGTGTTGGGGTGAGGGCGCATCGAGGTATGATGGTGGCAGCTGGAGAATGCCTTATAAGGAAATTGCTTGAATGACGTTATGATGTAAAACGCTAAAGAGAGTCTTGCATGAGAATGTCAAAATCTGACTTAATTTGATTATTGACCTCTTATGTTGTTCATATGCGAAGTATTAACTGTTCAAAATAGGAAATTTTATCAAATAATTAAATATTAAATTTCACACGAAGTTTTGGAACTTAAAACGTCCGTTTGTACAATTCTGCTCGTCAACAGATAAGATAAACACAGGCGATCAATGATTTTAGGATACCATCTGATGGTTGTTGAGTTCCTAACCCACACGTGATCTCGAAATAACACAGATATTAGAGATTTTTAGAGTTAACTCCTGTATGTTTCAGCAGCTGACGTTTTCCATACGAACTAAGAGTGATTTTAACACCAAAAAATAACTTGGTTTCCACCTACCACAACACACCATTCCTTCGCAGGAATACGGAGTCTATCCGTTTCCGATGAATTCGCGTTCGGGCGAACACGACCGACTGCTACCAAATATATTAAACACGCACTAGAATGCGCGGCCGGTTCTACTGTGTTCAAAAGGTTTTGTCGGCCACAGGCAAAATTCCAAGTCGGGAGAACAGAATTAAATAAAGTTACTAAGGTCAGTAAAGTATTACAGTTTAAGTTGAATTATTTGGATATACTGAAAATTCTGCTATTCAACATGGACGAAGACAGGTGGAATCAGGTTTGTTAGAATTTGAATGACAGACCTCCTATTCAAGGTGTCACAACAGAAACATCAGCTGGAAAATATAACATAAGATCTGAGATGAAATAGGCGAAGCCTATTTGATAAAGTTTCAATTACGAACATCTTTCTCTGTCCCTCTCTCTATTTCTCTCTCTCTGTCCCTCTCTCTCTACCCCTCTCTCTGCCCCTTTCTCCCTCTGCCCCCTCTCTCTGCCCCTCTTTCCCTCTGCCCCTCTCCCTCTGCCCCTCTCTCTCTGTCCCTCTCTCTCTGTCCCTCTCTCTCTGTCCCTCTCTCTCTGTCCCTCTCTCTCTGTCCCTCTCTCTGTCCCTCTCTATCTGTCCCCCTCTCTCTCTGTCCCTCTCTCTCTGTCCCTCTCTCTCTGTCCCTCTCTCTCTGTCCCTCTCTCTCTGTCTCTCCCTGTCTCTTCCTGTCTCTTCCTGTCTCTCTCTGTCCCTCTCTCTGTCCCTCTCTCTGTCCCTCTCTCTGTCCCTCTCTCTGTCCCTCTCTGTCCCTCTCTGTCCCTCTCTCTGTCCCTCTCTCTGTCCCTCTCTCTGTCCCTCTCTCTGTCCCTCTCTCTGTCCCTCTCTCTGTCCCTCTCTCTGTCCCTCTCTCTGTCCCTCTCTCTGCCCCTCTCTCTGCCCCTCTCTCTGTCCCTCTCTCTGTCCCTCTCTCTCTGCCCCTCTCTCTCTGCCCCTCTCTCTCTCTGCCCCTCTCTCTCTCTCTGCCCCTCTCTCTCTCTGCCCCCTCTCTCTGTCCCTCTTTCTCTGTCCCTCTCTTCTCTGTCCCTCTCTCTCTCTCTGTCCTTTCTCCATCCCTCTCTCTGTTCCTCTCTCTCATCCCTCTCTCTCTGTCCTTGTCTCTCTGTCCCTCTCTCTCTGTCCCTCTCTCTCTCTGACCCTCTCTCTGACTCTCTCTCTGTCCCTCTCTCTGTCCCTCTCTCTGTCTCTCTCTCTGCTATCCATCTCTCTGCTCTGTCCCTGTCTCTCTGTCCCTGTCTCTGTCCCTCTCTGTCCCTCTCTCTCTGTCCCTCTCTCTCTGTCCCTCTCTCTCTGTCCCTCTCTCTCTGTCCCTCTCTCTCTGTCCCTCTCTCTCTGGCCCTCTCTCTCTGGCCCTCTCTCTGTCCCTCTCTCTCTGTCCCTCTCTCTGTCCCTCTCTCTCTCTGTCCCTCTCTCTCTGTCCCTCTCTCTCTGACCCTCTCTCTGTCCCTCTCTCTGCTGTCCATCTCTCTGCTCTGTCCCTATCTCTGTCTCTCTCTCGTCTCTCTTTCTATTGCTCTCTCTATCAAGAATAGTTTAAGTGAGCAGATTTTATCTTTTCAGGTAATCAAAATAATTTGAAAACGAATGACTGGAAAATTATGGTATAATAATAATAATAATAATAATAATAATAATAATAATAATAATAATAATAATAATAATAATAATAATAATAATAATAATAATAATAATAATATAGAAACTGATTCATAACATTTTATGTCACATTAAGAAACCGAAACGTCTATTAACTAACTTCGCACTGAATGATTGTAGTACAATTATGACTACACTGCACAGGCACTGCACTGCACTTCACATTACCATGACCCTTAAAACACTTTCTTCTTTATTTCTCTCTTCTACACTGCAAGACACCTCACTTCACGATATAACACATATGAATCGCTATATAACCTACTATTCTCCCGCAGTTATTTAGTAATATCCTAAATTCATTTCCTAAACTGTTGAACGCTGTAAGGAAAGGGTTCAAAAGTTTTTCGGGCAATCTATTCTATTCCATTATCGTTCGATTTGTGACAGAATATTTTCCGACATCCGTTCTCTGCTGTCTTAAATTTATTTAGTGTCTATGATCCCCTCTTTTCATGTATGTAGGAATACTTAGTCGCCGACTAATTTCTTTACAAGCTGGATACCGCTACAAGCTTTATGCCAGACGCAGATTTTTGCTACTGACCGCCTGTTTTCGAGTGAATCCCACCCTGCTATTTCTTGTCATTGAAAATAAATTTAGCTGCCCTACGCTGAATACTTTCCAAATGTTTACACTTCATAATTTACGCTTAGACTGCTTAGGCTACGATCAAAGTGCAGCCAAAGTATCGGTCGCTATCGGACGACTACAAGTAATATCATCCGACATATTTCATTTGAAACACCCGTAATCGACCGAATATTCCCATAAACTCGCGATTCATTGTTTGAAACTTTTACGAGGAGAATGCTAAACAATATTTGTAGGCAGTACCGGTCTTACAAATGGCCTTGACTCTCCAGCCAATTGATGTCTAGTGGAATTGACAGAATCGAACAAAACATCTTCATCAGATAGCCGATGTTTTTAATGCCGTTGGTAGAGATCGTTACCGTTTACTCTGACCATTTCCGTGTATCACCACGTGTTTGAAAGAATTCTACATGTCGGACGAAATTGAGACGTCGGACGACCAAACTTTTGGCCAAAATCGCCCACTGTGTCTCCTCTGAGGCGGTGAAAGCAACTGCGCCGTCATCAAGTGTTTAAAAGTATTCTACGCAACGGTCAAAAACGTCCCAATTCTGACGAATAAAATTTGGACCAAAAGCGCCGCCTGTGTCTCCTTTAAAGCGGTGACGGCAAATGTTCATCACCAAGTGCTTGAAACGTGTTTGAAAGAATTCTACGTGTCGGACGAAAATTGAGACATCGGACGATCAAAATTTCGGCCAAAATCGCCCATTGTGTCTCCTCTGAGGCAGTGAAAGCAACTGCGCCGTCACCTAGTGTTTAAAAGTATTCTACACAACGGTCAAAAACGTCCGGCGGCGGACGACCAAAATTTCGGCCATAATCGCCTCCCGTGTCTCCTCTAAGGCGGTGGAAGCAACTGCGGCGTCGACCAGGAGAACTCCAGTTGTCCCGCCTACCCCTGCAGCAGCGGCCGTCGCCGCGGGCGCCGGCCCTCGAAAGGTCCTCCAGCGCCGCAGGATTAAGCCACAAAGAAGGCGATTTGCGCGTTACTTTTCTTTACGGCGGCGCCTTTATGGGCCGCGCTGGATGGCGTCGCGGGGCTAGAATTGCGGCTGACGGCGAGCGAACGATGGCAGAGAGAGTGGCGGTGCCATATCAGCCGCGTTTATGCTCGAGGTGCAGATGGAGATCGTCATCAACGTAGGGGCACTGGGCATGTTGAAGACTGATGAAGGTTCTCGACATCTGAGGGCAAAAAGGTGCAAAATATTGGCGGCTGTACCAACATTTTATTGTCAATTTGCTGTGTGTTGGAACATCTGAGTGGAGATATAAAACGCGAGTCTTCATACTGTTTCAATTATCTTCGAGTTTCTTATTACATGCCCGATGGCATGCCATATTTAGGTTGTCAAATTCGAATATTTAGGTTGTCGTACTCTCTCTCTATCACTCTCACTCTCACTCTCACTCACACCAATGCTTCAATGGTCATATTCTCTCTAAACCTCAACCTTCTGGCTGATGATTGTGCGTGCATGTTCCAGAAACTGCTCTTGCCTGGTTTCCCGTACCTTCACATCATCGTAGCTTCAATTGTCGATTTTAAAGCCTCCTTCACTTTCGTATTCTCCGGGCCGATTTAGCTTTTCATAACCTAACGGGAGGGAATCAGATGGAGGGGACCAAAACTCAGGTCTGCCTCGTAAGCTCATATGAATGCTCCTGGAAGCAATCAGTGACACTGACGGCGGTGCGACGAACTGAGCAGTGGTACCGTCCTGGGTGGTTTATTTCCGATCATTTCCTAAATTATTTCAGTGGTACAGATACCTTCTGCGGCCCTCACGCAACCAATCTTTATAAATAATATCTCTAAAGAAAGATAATTTTACGGGCACGTGATAAATTGCACTTTCACTTTAAAAATATGAAGAATTTGTTTTAAAAAAGCGTCTAAATATTCATGTCAAATGCAACCCGCAACATTCTTTAGCAATTTTTAATCTATATCGTTAAATAACTACCAAACGAAGCATTCTAGAGCTTTAAAAATTAAAATGTTGAGGCCAAAGTCCTCAAAGAAACACTTTTTGCACCGTAATCTACAGAATGAAACCTTCTGGAACACTCTATTACATTTGTGCTGGCTCGGGGCAACTCAATATTACCCCATCTACTCAGACACGTGCTAAATCGGCAACTGAATGTGGAATTAAACTATTTAACTATTTACTTGATATTCTACGCAATTAAATTACAGGAATGTACCCCTCTTCTCAGTAATGAACTTAAATTAGAATTGTTTGTTTTCACAAGGGTGTATTGTATTGTTATCAATTACATGGAGGTATGTAGAACAAGTGACGGAGGATACGAGGGTCTTGAAGAAAGATATATTACAGGTTTATTATGGAAATGTAAAAAAGGGAAGAGGGTGGGTACATGCGAGAGTTCTCGCACGGGTACGCTAGTCTTTACATATTTCGATTTTAATAGGACCCCTTCTCGCCCCCCGTCGACGGCTTAATCTGAATTTCTAGAGGATACTCCTGTTAAGGTTTTACTAGTGTCCTCAAATCATCGTTTTGATGTTTCTCGGCTATATACACACACAGTACACCAACATATCGGCCTACGGTAGCTTGACGATGTAGCCACAGGGCTACTAAAAGAAAAGGCTGGAGGACTACCTGGTAAATGGCAGGAACGGTCGAAAGATAAAGAAACAAAACTGGCTTAAATATTAATTTAATTATCTAAAGTTTAAAAGAGAGTAATAATGCCTTTTGGGATAAAATAAAACTTATTGTCCAAGAAAGAAAACAGAAAACGAAACAATTATATGTTACTCTACTATTTACAAATTGCGTGTCGGACCCAAACGGTGAATTACTAATACAAATTCTAACTCTTAGCCTTAAAATTAGTAAAGTACAAAAACAATCAAATAAATGTTTATAAAAGTAATTAAAATAAGAAAAGGGTCTTAAAGAAAACTTAATTCCAAAATGAAAACTAACGTTAATGCAATTGATTAATTACAATCCCTATGACGGATGCTCTTCTGAAAGAAATAATTCTTCACTTGGCACCCTCGGCAACAGAAACAGGTACCTGGTATGCGAGGGCGTTGTATGTTGTACCCGTGCGGTTGTAGCCGGTGCTGGAGCCCGGAGTCTTGCCACGATGCGAGTGTGATGCACAAGTCGCTCTGCACCAGCTGAGCGAATGTTCAGTGCCCAAACACGATGACTAGGCATGTGTGCCGCCGTTGCCTAATCACTATCGCACAGCAATAGATGTGATTCTGCGACGGATGCTATGCCCTATGCTCTCGTGATGCAAATGCGAGCGATACCATTAAAACGAGCATGTGATACTGATGTGCAGCTCGTAGCCTTTAATGAAATAAATGTCGTTGTGGCATGATGAAAATCGAGTGGCAAGGCACGAGAGTCGACTACTAGCGAAGCACAAGTTGGTGTTTCTTCGATGCGAGGGACCGCGTGAACGTCCGATTTTCACAGTTGACTCTACATTTTCTAAAATTTCAAAAATTTCAAAAGTTCATTTAAATTATTTCCCGCGTCTTCCTACAGTTATAAAATTGAAAGTCGACCAACGGATAGTGCTAATTGCACTGCTTCATGTGACGTGAAGTTCACTCTGGCGTATATTTTCTTTTTTGTATAATTACACAAATGTATTTTTTTGAAATATCTCTCACCCCGTAATATGCACATTTTCAGAAATTTGTATACTACATTTCATATGCGAGAGTATTTGCTTCAAATGACTTCAACTGAACTTTTTCGAAAACTCAATATTGCAACTTTGGCAGAGAAATTCAAATTTCGCTTTTACAGTAACGCTTAAACGCCATTTTTGTAAAAACTGCTCTAAATATTTCAATGAAAATTGTTATTTAGGGCGAGGTTTTACTCTTCTTTAATATTCTTAAAGTAATATTTCGGTTCTACTATTAGGGACCTGAAAAGTTTCAAGAAAATGTATTTTGGGTGGCGATAGATGGCATATCGCAAGACGATGGGGCAAGATCTTAGAATCAGTCCACACCAAAGGAATTAGAAAACTTTACTACGAGAAAGTCTGTGCCATTCTGTATCACCACTAGTTTTTTTGTCGGCCCTTTATTTCTTCTTCCCACAAGAGACAAGACTTCTTACAAACAAGAAGGACGATTCATCAGGTGAAGTTCGCGGCAATAACAAATACAAGCGGTATCTCACAGGACAATTATCAACAATTCACAATTGCAATAACATGATACAACATCAATACTCGACTGCAATGAAATCGGGTTACGTGGCTCAGGGCTTCACATGCCTCTGCCCGGGAGGTCCTAAGGATCGAGTCTCCACAGTGACAGGGTTTTCGACACCAGCTCGGTCGAGTCCAGCCGCTGTGGAGAATGTGGAGAATTGTGGAGAATTCTAGTGACCGACTGCTCTTCTCGGTAGTTCTTCGGCAATTCTCCGGTAGACACCAGGTGAATGCCGGAGCAGTACCCTAAGAAATGGGCCTCAGAGCGGACTCGATATTTCCTCCCCCCTCCTTGTCCTATCCTCGCCGCGTACTTATAGAACTTCAACTGAGATTCAGTACACTATTATGGATGTTGGGAGAACAAATTACAGCTTAGATCTCGTCTCAACTAGATTGGCGCTCCATTGATGGTAGATACCTGGTTGGGGAAAACCCCGGCTTGCCGACGTGCATGTTGGCGCTGTAACTCGCCATCCAGCGAGGGAAAACCACGGAAAATCACCAACACTTCCCGCGGTGAAAATGTAAACTACACTTACGGGAATAATGACTTTAGCAGTTGATGCGCCTTGAATTGCTTGTCAATCAATTAATTACAAAAAAAAAATGCAGGCAAGTATTCCAGCGCGAGGGTATGAAGGCAAGGGGTATATAGGCAACCATAAAGCCAAACACATGAGCGTCTCGCGTGTTGCCTACGCAATGCCCCGTCACAATTGTTATAATGTCATGACGAAATTTAAGAACGTTCTAAAATTTCCCCATGTTAAAAAGCATATGCAATTTGCAAAGTTCGTTTAAATATTATTTTGGGGTTCACTCCCTCTGTCTGAAGAAAAAATTCCCGCATATTGAATTCATCTGGCGTACATTATGCAGAACATGACAGCATGTTAAAACACAGCAGAAAACACTGTTTTACCCGGAATTCAAACCCAGGGCCTTGATGCAACGAGTATTTGGCTGCAGTTCCCCAAGCCTGGACACATCCTTGTGGTCGTGAGGGTTACTGTTTTACTTGGCGTCACGCTTCATCCGCTTTCTCGAGGGATGCGCTGGAGACTGGGCTTTGAGCGCCGGCAGCGGAGGCGCCCGTGAAAAGCGCTGTGATGCGCGAAGGGGGTGGAAGGGGGAGGGAAAGTGAGGGGAGGGGGCGAGGCAGATGGATGCCTCGTCCACCGTCCACTGGTGGTCATTCGACCGGCCTCGCCCGGACCGCCCGGCCCGCACAGTGGTACAGGAGGAACGAAGAGCAGGAAAAATCTACGGAAACCTTGAGGCAATTGTCTACCTGAGAAAGCAAATTCTAGAATTTTGAGTCAATTTGGTTTTCCCTTGTACATTTGATTACTCTATGCGTTTAGAGATGAAATAATTTAAAAAATCTATTTGTTGGTAAATAATAGGCAAAAATGCAGGTTTTTACTTCAAACTGTACAACAAAATGATATATTTTGATAATTACTTTTTTTAATTAATCACCATTGAACATTCTAGTGAATGAACTAGAATTGTGAAGGTACTGTAAAAACTGAAGAGTCAGTATTTGAGAAAAATAATTGTTTTAAAATTATTGTCATTTTTTCTTCTTCCTTCCTTCGCATAGAGCTTCTTTTCCGTAAAGTAATGAAATAAGTTTTCCTATTTATATTTTGAATAGCTTAATTCGGCCGAATAATTTAATTTCATTTAATACTGCGCTGCCAACATTGAAGTGAAGTCGTGTTTTTCAGAACTCTTTTGTGGACGAACGATCCGATCTGCGCTTTGATGGCTGCTTAAAATGTTTGGAAGTAATCAGTTGTGATTTCACGAATACAAATTTCGGACAGAACGGAGAGTATCGAATGCGTAGACGGAGTCAATCGCGACCGCAGCGGGAGTCGGTAGGTACATGACTCTCCGTGAGACGCCGCGTCCAAGACACAATTTTCATCGTCTCGTTCGTCATACTGCGACCTTGCAGAACGCGAGGAAGGACGTAGTATGACGATCGAAACGTAGCGAATAGTTCCTACTGTACCGGCTCTGACAGTTCTCTCGCCACGTGCTGTGGTACGTCATGTGACCTGCCCTCAAGCAATGAGCTTGCTAGGTTTGGTTTGGTTTTTCCGTGTTTCCGGGCGCGTCTACTGCTTTGGTCATGAGTCCCGTTAGTGTAGTGCATGTTTTTTTCTCGGGAGATGCCGATGATCTTTCCCCGCTGGATGGCGAGATCCGGCGCCGACCTACCGTCGGCTAGTGGGGTTTCCCCCTCACCAGTGGGGCACCGCACCAGCCAGGACAAGCTCTAAGCTCCTGACCGGTCTCCCGGAATATATGGTAGTGTAGTGCATGTTAATGTAAGTGTGTGTGTAAGGGGAGCGGATAGGACAAGGAAGAGGAAGGAAAGATCGCGCGCAGTCCGTGGCCCGTTTGTTAGGGTACTGCTCCGCCATTCGCCTGGTGTTGATCGGAGAAACCACGGAAACTACCGATCAGAGCCGCCGGCCGCTAGAATTCTCCTCCAGGCAGCGACTGAATTCGATCTAGCTGAAAAGCTAGTGTCGAAAATCCTGCCGCCGTCACGAGTCGAACCTAGGACCTCCCTGTCAGAGGCGCTGCAGTGACGTCAGTTGATGCACTGAGCTACCTCTCCCGGTAGCTTGCTAGTGGTTGTGTGCTTTCTTACAGCCAGGGTTGAGCGTTGACGCTCGTCTGACACACACGACGTCGCGGAGCCGATAAGGTTTGGCTTTGGCGTTATATCAAGATGTGTCGTAGCCCGTCAAGAAGTGTTAATGTTTTGAGATTTATTTGATCAGCCTCTGAACTGCCAGAGTCGCTTATACGCTGCCGGTATGATAGGTCGCGGCGTCCCCCAGGCATCCAATTATCTAGAGTGTCGTCTCCAATCGTATGAAAAGGATCGCAATGACCATAAGAGTAACGCGTGGAGGAAGTTGTTGACGAGTGGCCGCCATTCGCTCGCCCTGGACCACTGCGCGGCGGCCGTCGCGCCGTCGGCGACATATTGGCTCGCTCAATGCCCGCGCGCTGACGCCCAAGGCGACGGGCGATTGGCCGTAAATTTTTCTGTTGGCGTCGTAATTGGGCGCGTGATGAAAGCGCGCAGGTGCCCGCGGATGCGACCTCACCCCCCTCCCTCCCCCTCTCTTCCTTGCCCTCCTCCCGCCTCTCCCCGCCACTCCCCCTTTCCGCTCCACCACCCTCCACTTCCTCTCGTCTCCCCCTGGACTTCTCCCCCAGTCCACGCCTATTTTCATCGCTCTCTGGTTTTCCTCACACCTCCCTGCCTCTCTCCGCCACTTCCAACCACTCCCTGCCCCTCTGCTCTCCTTGCTCCTCTGCTCTCCCCGCCTCTCTCATCTCCCTGCCCCTCTCCTCTCCCTGCCTCTCTGCTCTCCCTGCCCCTCTGCTCTCCCTGCCCCCCTTGTTCAACCCGCTCTCCCTCATTCCCCCCTCAACCACTAGGTACCTTCCTCGCCCTCTCTGCCCCTCATCGTCCTACACCCCTGCCTCACGCTCCTAAAGAGTGCACTTGGTCGGAGTTTTAGTGACACTGGGCGACGAAATTGATTACCTCTCCCCGCCGGAGCTATTGCAGAACGTTAGTGGATAGATGGCCTTTCAGATGTTTGATTTAGTACGCGCATTCAAGTTGGCCTCACTGCTGGCTATTAAGTGAAGATATGGCGTGAGGTTGGTTTGTTGGGATAGACCGCCTTGGACACGAGTGTGTTAGGAAGTAAAGGTAGATGTGGTTCTAAAATACAGTTTCTTGTGTCATTGTTCCCATTTCGTGTATACAATAAAATTAATATTGAAGAAAAATACTTTGAGAAAGTCCAAATTAATCATGGTAGAACATTACATTTCCCGACGCCTCCGATGATGCAGAGTTGATAGGATTTTATCTCCACGGAACCTGATGTCACATTCAGAAAATATAGTTTTTACTATTTTTCGATAGTCAATACATTACTCAATTAATACTTTATCAATAACTAAAAATCAATAAATAAAAATGTATTTTAAATTCAGCAACAATAAAAAAATTTATAACAAACTATGAAGTTCGTTTTACACTACATCTTTAATCCCTCCCTAGAAAAACCTTAATTGCTCCACAGATAATATTTATTTATACTTTGAAATTGTGAATTATATTGATTATATGATTATACTGGTCTCAATATCTTTACTCCGCAGTAAGAACTGCAAACATATCTGGTTATGAAACCTATGTAACCGGTCTTTGTCTCTTCACGGCCTCTAAGTAACGGGAAATCAGAACTAATCGTTCTACATGTAATTCTTAATTAACTGAAGGGGCTTGAAGATTTCTCGCGTTACTGCTTTCATTTCAGCTTCAGTGCCCGCTGGTTCCATCTTCAATGCGTTTTCTACCGTGCTCAAATCTTACCTTTTTACTCTTGAATTATCTTCTTTTCGTTATGGATACTGTAATGGGGACAATCCAATACAAGTTACTCAATAAAACACATTCATAAGGAGTAGAGGAAGGAGGCAGAATATATAATGATAAAAATTACAGTTCCAGAAGTAATAGTAAATAAATACTCTCTGGAAAACTCCTGAGTAATAGTCTCAGACGCGTGACTCTTATTGCTTACGCTGTTGTACTGCATTCACCACGATTAGAAGATTTTTTATATCTCTAGTGAGATTGTCAGTATTGTTTTTGTCTTATGTACTGATCTGAGGAGTATCTAGTAACTTTAAGCCAGTTTCACTTTACATTAATGAATTCCAAGTATCGAACTCAAAGGAAACCTGAAACGTAGAACATTTGATACGCTACATACGCTGCGCGAGCTCTTGCCTGCCGTAATTCGTGTTGGAGAAAATACAAAGATAACTTGAATTCGAATGTCCAGCAAATAAAGAAATATAAATTGATATTTTTTTATTCAAAGGAAATTATATTGATATTTTGTTTATCAAAAAATGTAAAATCAGTTATTTATGTTACCAGCCTTCCCAATATTCAAGCCTATTCAACCAATCTACTACACGTTCACTGAGAATTGGAACACTAATGCAACATTTCAAACTCTCGCAATATGAATTCTATTAAAAAATAATTATTTAAGTATTTCGTATTATTTATTTAGCAATCTATTCGAAATAAATACCTTTTGTAACTGTTTTGGTCGGTACGCCTTGTAAAATCAGTTTGCAACGTTACACGCATTATGTACACGGATCTATTATTTACATTGCGAAATGCCATCCGCTAGTCTGTGTTAATAATGAGAAAGTCAAGGAATCGTTCAGGCCTTTCTGTCATAGTCCACTACACCAAGATTATTATCATCGTTTTCCATAAACAATAGGGACATAAGCGAGCACTGTTTGTATAATTAACGACTTTCAAATTATTTCATATAAAAATTCTAAATTTGAAATTCATCCTTGTAAGAGCGACAGTCTGGATTGTTTAAGATACGGTGGTTCCTCCAAAGATTTTTAACGAAAATTCACTTTTAATTCTTACGTAGTCGCATTATTAACTACCATATCTCAGGATTTCCTGTTCTGTTTTTGCAGAGAAAATTAAGAAGTTATCTACAGGTTCTGTTCTATTATATTATAAAAGATCTGTTTAAATCTACTGTATCTGAAGAGATGATATGAATCACATTTATTTGAAACATAGAAAATTGCATATAAAGATTCTTCATCATTTGTCCTTTAGGTTTTCCATTGAATTTATTAAGTTTATTCGTTTGAATAAGTGGCATAGATTAAAATTAGGTTTTTACATACTACACGACTTCACGAGGCAATATTGTAGTAGTCACTTTAGAAATAGTAAACATAGGGCCCGGCAATGCAAACTACCGGTGCTACAGCAGCACATATTTTCGCCTATTATTTCCTTTTGCAACAAATATTCAGACAGTTCAACGAAATTGATTCCTGTGCCATTTTTAAGCGTCATTTGCTCTAACTATGCAAAAAGAAGAAAGTTTTAATATCCTTCATATTTTGAAAGGCCAAAGTGCAATTCATCACTTCTCCTTGAAATTTGCTTTTCTTAGAGACCTCATTTATAAAGATTTGTTGCGTATGAGAGCCATAGAAGATAGGTACACTACTGAAACAATATAGGAGACGATTTTCTTGAGATTCTGACTCTTTTAAATTTTTCAGCACTGTACAACTACATTTCGTTTTTTAACAGGCAACGTCTGAAAATAAGCTCCATCTCATGCCCGAGATATTCTCCACACCATCCCTGATACGATCCGCGTGAACGCCAGCGGAATTCCACACGCGTGAGAAACTTTTACGAGGGCGGGCGACGCAGACTCGACATGAATGACCTCGTTACGCCCGATTCCTTCGGGTTTGACTCGCGCACTTTTTGCGTCCCAGATAGTAGTTGCCGGGCGTCTTGGACGGGCGGGGCGGGGCGGGGCGGGGCGAGCCCAACTCGCCAAGAACTCGCCCGGTCGGACGGAATGTCTGGGCTTCCAGGAAAGGAAAAGGGAGGGGATGAGGTCATTGGCGGTGGGAGCAGTTGGACGGAGAGATGGAGATGCTCGTGGTTCGCTGATAGCGCGGTAGCCGTTGTAAGATCATGTGGAGTAGAATCGAGAAGCATCGAAACAGCAAAAACGTAATAGAATGTTCGAGAAGATCTCATCATGTAGATTAGTGTGCGAGACGCGTTTCTCTGAGGTGGAGGAACTGCAGGCGATGGAAGGGATGCGGGCGGTATGTTACACTTAGTGTAACACACAAATGTTGTATAACACTTGGTGTGTTAGGCGGGAAGAGCAGGGTTGAGTAGATATATGGGAAGGCATGGCTCGATGGGCGTGGCGGAGCATGGTAGTGTTGGCATGGCGGGGCAGGGGTGAAGGGACAACAATGGATGGCAGGCTGGCGGGGTAGTGATCAGGTAGCGATCAAAGGGCTTCATAGGCGTGTGTGACAGGAGAGTGAAGGTAAATATTACTTAAACTAAACGATGTGCACGAAGAAGTAAAGTAAACTTGTGGAACGACAGAGGTTGTAGAGCCTCACGAGCCGACAGAAGTAAGGGATTTCGCGACGGCGTCTGCAGTGGAGGTGTTTGCAGTAGACGGCGTCTGCAGTGCCAGTGTCTGCAGTGGAGGGAATGATAGAATTGGAGGGGCGGTGGTGTGGTGGTGTAGATGGTGGGGGGGCAGGGAGGTACTCAAACAGATGGATCCTGATCCTATAAAAGTAGAGAAGCATAATGAGGAGCAGGAGTAGAATGTAGTGAAGAAGAGCACAGTTCGGGAATACGGTGGGGGGGGGGCTCAAAAAGTTTCAGCACAGATGGTAGAGAAGTGATCATAGACGATTTCGGCCCCGACGCCATGGCGCTAAGAAACGATGCGAACACGATAATGGATAGATTGATGAAAGTGGAAATAAAGAAAGGAACGAATTGGAGACAGTGCATAGTGGTAAAAAATAAAGCTGCAATGTTTTTTTCTTTGACAATGTTTTTCTTTAAGAATATTTTTACGTGAGTTTCTTTGTAGAAATAACGGCAATTAGTGCGAATGTATTGAATATTTTAAAAATGAAACAATCATCACTTATGATCCATTATTTGCAGATGAACAGATAATTTTTACAACATCAGATGATAATCTCAAAAAAGATGCCCATCATGTTCAGAAAAAAGATAAAACTATAATCTATGGATTTCAGCAAACAAAACGAAATCCATGGTATTCCGGGATAAAAATTACCTAATATATAAGTTAGTTATAAATCTTAACTGTGTTGAAATAGAGATCTTCAACCATCTAGGTTGCGATATTTCGTACTGACAATGAAGTGACATTTATAAATTTCAGAAAATGTAGAGAACTATGCGAAAGACTTACAGACAAAAAACATCTAAAGAAAATCAGCAGATTTTATAAAACAATACTGCTAATGACAATCAATGGCTGTGAACATTGGACAATCAAGAGAACGGAGAAGAAGAAACGAGAAGCCAATGAAAAGAGATTTTGTAGATCATTACTGGGCTATTCAATACTAGAACGTTGATAATACTAGATAATCGTTAAAATTGGGGTATTGTTAATGGTATATATATAGTATATCCTTGACGCTGGAGCGTTGAAGGTGTCGCTGAGGTCAGGACTTTGGTACGGCGTTGTCGGTGACTTCTGGGGGGGGGGGGAGACACGGCGAGAGAGGCGGAGTCGATAGATGGCGGTGACGGGAACAAATGCTGGCCAAAGGGCAGCGTGCCGAGACTGATCAGAGGCAATTAGTGCTTTCACGTAAGCAGAGGGCGCGGTGTGCGGGGGATTGAAATGGGCGGACGTCGTGGTGAGTGGGTGTTGAATTGGGTGGGGGCGTCAAGACGGTCTGGTCGTCGATGTGGGTGGGGAATCGATGGAGATGAAGACGTCGCGGTCTATTAAAGGGGGATCGAGAAAGAGGGATGGTGGAGATGAAGGGTGGAGATGAAGGGTGGAGATGAAGGGTGGAGATGAAGGGCGGAACCTTGAGGTGGGCGGAACCTGGGGTGGGCGGAACCTTGAGGTGGGCGGAAGCTTGAGGTGGGCGGAAGCTTGAGGTGGGCGGAAGCTTGAGGTGGGCGGAAACTTGAGGTGGGCTTGAGGTGGGCGGAAGCTTGAGGAGGTGGGCGGAAGCTTGAGGTGGGCGGAAGCTTGAGGTGGGCGGAAGCTTGAGGTGGGCGGAAGCTTGAGGTGGGCGGAAGCTTGAGGTGGGCGGAAGCTTGAGGTGAGCGGAAGCTTGAGGTGGGCGGAACCTTGAGGTGGGCGGAACCTTGAGGTGGGCGGAACCTTGAGGTGGGCGGAACCTTGAGGTGGGCGGAACCTTGAGGTGGGCGGAACCTTGAGGTGGGCGGAACCTTGAGGTGGGCGGAACCTTGAGGTGGGCGGAACCTTGAGGTGGGCGGAACCTTGAGGTAGGTGGGACATCGATGTAGACGGAGACAAGGTGGGTGGGCGTGGAGATGGGCAGAGGCGTCGAGGAAGGAGGAGACACGATTGGGTAGGGCGTCGCGAAAATAAGGAATGGAGATGGGCGGAGACGTTGAGAAAGAAGCGACGGCGTAGTGGGCGGGATATCTATGGAGGAGGAGGGGTTAGGTGGATGAGAGGTCGAAGACATCCGGATGTAGAGGCAGACAATGAGTCGAGATTGATAGAGGAGCAGATGAATAGGGCAGTTCCGTTGGGAAGCAGACAATGTTGAATAAGCAGTCAAGGTGGCTACGGATGGAGATGTCGAGGAAGGAAGGACTGCGAGGTGGGCGGTACGTCTGCAAAGGCGGTGGCGTAAAGATCGGTAAGTGGTGTAGAGGGGTAGTGCGTCAAGATGATGGTGAATAGAAGAGGAGATAGATGGAGGCATGGAAGCGAGCTGGACTCCGAGTTGGGCGATGCTTCAACGGAGATGAAGCCATTAGTTTATTTGATTGATTGGTGATTCGGGCGCGTTAACTGCTGATGTTAATCCCGTAAGTGAAGTGCATGTTATCTGACGCCGACCTTCTGCTTCCCGAACTAGACATCTCGCACCATTGAGCCGGGACAAGCTCTAAAATCCCGACCTTGAGGCTCCCCTGACTGATGTGGTAATGTAGTGTATGTCAGTGTAAGGGTGTGTAAGTAAGAGGTCAGTAAACGACAAAGAAGAGTAAAGAAATTTCGCGCGCAGTCCGTTGTCCGTTTGTTAAGGTACTGCTCTGGCATTTGCCTGGTGTTAATCGGACCGTCGGTCGCTAGATTTTTCCTCCAGACAGGGGTTGACTCACGCTAGCTGCCTACCTAGTGTCGAAAACCCTGCCAGTGTTGGGAGTGGAATCCCACATCTTCCCGATTAGTGGCACTGCAGTGCCATCAGTTCATGTCATGAGCCTCTCCTCCCGGTACGAAGCCATGGGAGTGGATGGTGGGTGAAATGGGCGAGGGGCCGTGCAATGGCGCAGGGAATGGGTGGGAGATGCGCGAGGAAGGCTCCGAAGGGCGATAGCTCAGTGCATTAACCGATGTTACTGCAACGCCTCTGACCGGGAGGTCCTAGGTTTCCACTCCCCACGGCGCCAGGATTTTCGACCTTAGCTTTTCAGCTAGGTCGAATTCAGTTGCTGTCTGGAGGAGAATTCTAGCGGCCGGCTGCTCTGACCAGTAGTTTTCCGTGGTTTCTCCGATCAACAGCAGGCGAATGCCGGAGCAGTACCCTACCAAACGAGTTACGGACCGCGCGCGATCTTTCCTTCCTCTTACTTATCCTATCCTCTTCCCTTGCACACACACACACTTACATTAACATGCACTACACTACCACATATTCGGGGAGACCGGTCGGGTGCTTAGAGCTTGTCCCGGCTGGGGCGGTGCCCCGCAGGTGGGAGAGTCCTGGTTAGGGGGGAAACCCCATTAGCCGACGGTAGGTCGGCGCTGGATCTCGCCATCCAGCGCGGGAAGATCGCCGTCATCTCCCGAGAAAAAACATGCACTATACTTACGATACTAATGACCAAAGTAGTTGACGCGCCCGGAAACACGAAAAAATCAATCAAAAGCTCCGGAGGGGTGCGGAAGTTGCGGCGGGGGGCGTGGGAGAGCCGTCGGAATGGGAGAGCCTGAGTGGCGCTGCGGGGCGCGTCCCACCGTAAGAATCCGGCGGCGCGGGCGGGGCGCGGGCGGGGCGTGGGCGTGGGCGGTGGCGGAGCCCCGGGCCGTCGCGAAGCTTGTCGCTGCCGCTTTGTCACGCCGCCGCCGCTGCCCGCGCCAACTTTTCCTTCGCATTCCGCGGCTGACCTGGCGCGTCCCGCCCTTGCCCCATTCCTCGCCCCCCCCCCGGCCCCGGTCGCGCCCACGCTCCACGGACCTCGCTCGCTCGCCCGCGCTTGGTGCTCTCGGAAGGGAATGGTCAAAATTTCGACCGGCTTATGGGACGCAGAACTTCGACTGATTGATTGATTGATTTTTTCGTGTTTTCTGGCGTGTCAACTGATTTGGTCATTAGTCCCGTGAGTGTAGTGCATGTTTTTTTGGGAGATGGCGGTGATCTTCCCTCGCTGGATGGCGAGATCCGGCGCCGACCTACCGTCAGGTAGCGGGGTTTCCCCCTAACCAGGACTCTCTCACCAGCGGGGCACCGCCCCAGCCGGGACAAGCTCTAAGCTCCCGACCGGTCTCCCGGAATATGTGGTAGCGTATTGCATGTTAGTGTGTGTGGGGGGGGGGAAGGGATAGGAAAAGGAAGAGGAAGGACAGATCGCGCGCTGTCCGTGGCCCGTTTGGTAGGGTACTGCTCCGGCATTCGCCTAGTGCAGAACTTCAACTGATGTCACTGCCCTGCCTCTGACCAGCATCTATTGTTCGAGGCCCGTCGTGGAATGATTTTCAACTCTAGCTTCATAGCTAAATCGAATTCATCCGCTGCATGAATAAGAAAATTCTAGCGGTCGATCTTTTCTGTCTCGGTTCTCGTGACGGCGCTGATCGATATTTTCCGTCATTTCTCCGATCAATACTAGACAAATTGCGGAGTGTACTCTATCAATTGGACACGTGCGCGATCTTTCCTTTCTTTTACTTGACCTATCCTCACTCTCTACATACTTACACTAACATACACTACCCTACCACATATGCCGGTTGATTGGTCGGGATCTAAGAGCTTGTCCCGACTGGGACGGTCCCCACTGGTGGGACATACGACTTTGAGACCCCGCTAGACAATAGGTCGTCGCAGGATTTCACCATCCAGCGGGGGAAGATCACCACCACCTCCCGAGGAAAAAAGCGTGTACTACATTTACGGTACTCACGATCTTAGTACTTGACGCGCCCTGAATCACTATTTAACCAATCAATTAACCCTTCCATGATTCAACGTGCGGTCGCCACGCCCTCGGTAGCGGAGCGGCTGTTCAACACTGTTGCGTCACACGCTTAAGGCATATATTTCGTGAAATTGCTTGATGTCTACCTCCATGAAGTCATGCGGGAGACTTTCTCAGACCAAACGCTTCGGACGCCCGAAGGGAAATAGTGCTCAGGAGACATTCTCCGCACTCGTGGATCTTTCGTTCGCGGTACATTTATAACTATCTCGCGGCATTTTTCTTCAATACGATATTTTGCATCGGTTTCAGCAGTAGAAAAAAAACGCATAAGCCAATATTATCGTTTTACCGCGTTTCGTTTCGTTCGTTTCGTATCGTTTCGTTGCTACGATATTATCTGCACATCAAGTGCCTTTTTTCAAGGATTTTATTGCAGAGATCTAAATACCTTTTACAATTCAGTTGCCGTTGTTTACATCTTAAATTAAGTGAATGTTTCAATTTTCATTATTTTTCATTATATTTCATAAAAATTTTCTGTGGATAATACATTTAGACACCCGAAGGTTGTCTGCGAAGTGATATCTCTCTTATTCACATAAGCATCACTCGTCTTGTCTTTCCGGAGCAATATTATCTACTGTCCAAAGTGCAGACAGTGACCGTGCAGCGGCTGATGCTGCGTCGGTGGCGGAGGCAAAGAGCTTTCAGCACCAACAGAGGGTTTGCGCAAAGAGGGAAAGTACACACATAAGCAAAGAATCTTACTTTGAACTACAAAAGTTTTGCTGAAAACCCGTCTCAGCAGCAATGGGGAAGACAGTAATAAAACTTTACGATTTTTTCGTGAAATTTAAATTGTCAGAATGTGATGAAATTGTTATTGCGTGCATGTACACGTGTGTATCAGAAATTTTCGTTCCGTTCAGCAAGTTTTCGTGCAAATATTCGTTGTGTTACTCGCACGGCAAAATAGATTTTGCGGTGCGCAAACGCAACTCATACGAAAGTGTATTTGCTGTACACATTTCAAATGCCCGACTGAGCTCCTACAGTTTCCTCCACCATCAACATTTCATTCGCATGGTAAAGACTCGCTTTGTGCTCTAAATACGTAAATAGCTATATTCCGTTTAAAACAATTATCCCCTTACCTTCTCCAATTCCCAGAGACGTGTTTATTAGAAATTTATTGAATACTTACAGTGTTTAGCATTTGTACTATGAAAGGAAGTGAAGCTTTGAAGGTAATCTTAGAATGTGTACTTTGATAATACAAAGATTTAGTTAAACACCTCGTGGTATTAATTGTTTTAAAGCAGTGAAGTAACTGAAGTAAGTGTTGGAAAACATAAATGTACCTGAATGTGATGAAATCAATGAATTTAAAAAATAGTGGTTAAATTTATTTCATAAAGCAATTATATGAACTAAATAAAGAAATTTAAACATTCAAATATTTGACAAGTTCTTAGGTTGCGAAAACTTGTTCTGCACTTTAAAGCTAGACCAGGCACGCCTTTTTCACTTACTGTTCACCATCTGTTTATCTGGCATTTTCAGTACATATTCGAACGAAATATGTTAAAATAGTTTTGTTTATTCTGAGGGCCAGTATTATTATTATTTGTAACAAAAACCATTAAAAGAATATTACCTACTAGTAATTTTTAAAATGTAATACAATAAAATAAAGTGCAAACAACAATTTGGAAGTGTGTGTGAAGAACGTTTAAGAGAATGGTGTAGGTCTTATGTTTGTTAAAATCTGATTTTTCCAAAATGGCAAAAGTTGATTTTTTTTAGTTTTCCTACAACTAAAATATTAAAGATAGATATTTCTTCCCTTAATAAAATATATTCCTTAAAGATGAACTTTAAAATAAGGTCACGTACAATTTTTCGTAAATTTGAGTACTTTTCGCATAATTTTGCGTGAAAATATGGGGGCGAGAGTACGTGCTGTTTTGGCACCATTCGTTTCGAAACGCATTCCATCGGCCAGTTTAGCTTGAGCGGCTGCCCCCTGGGGCTGCCAGTTGAGTCCTCCCCTTTCGTGCTTCTCGTCTCCCACCGCCAGCTTTTCAGCACCTCCCCCACAACTCCCCCTTACAGTTCGCCTTTCACGTGTCCCCGTCACCGGTGCCCTGTTTCACACGGTCCTCAACGCCGCGTTGACCTCCATATTCTTCCCCTCTCCCGGCCAGTGTAACATTCTTGCGCCGAGCATCATTAATCAACGCGCCGTCTATAGTGCCATTCACGCCCGCGTTCTTTCCGTGTGTTCCTTCTCGAGCCAGGTGAGTGATAGTTTCGCCGTTCACTACCGTATGTTCCGTTTTCGTCGTCGGATTTTCTTTGCGTTTTGACATTGATTTTTTCGTCATTACACAAGTAAAAATGTTTTCCACATTTTCTGTGCAGAGTTACAATTTTTGTGAGTTTAAAAACTGACTCGGACATTCGAAAGAACAGAAGAAACTCTAGAAATAGTGATGTCATCATTATCGAGTGTTATTATTATTATTATTATTATTATTATTATTATTATTATTATTTCCCAAGTTTGCTTCTCGTACAATCTGTCGAACACAGAAGATAACCATTAAATGATGTTATCAATAGCAAATTTTGAGAATGTCCATATTATGTTTTATAAAATTTTAATATTTATTTAGGTTAGTTAAACCGTTAACAGCTCTTGTTAATGACAACTTTGGGGAAATGTAATATAACATTTTAATATGTTTTAAAATTTTGTGGCATAAATCATGTATAATACTTTATGTATGTGAATACTACATCGTGAGTCTGTCTCTTCTTTCCAGGTAAGTGAAGCATCTTTTCACAATGTGCGGCAGTGTAAGAATGGAAACCAGCGTGTAAGTACAGAAAGAAGTATTGTTGAGACCGGCTTGTAAGTACAAGTAACAATGTATTGCATGTTTAAATGAGGGATTTTAAATGTAAATAAAAAAAGATTCGAGTATATTGTTCAATTCTTATAGTCGGACCTCTGAACGAAAGCAATGTCAATATAATGTGTCGATCAATTATTTGATTAGTATTTATTATTAATTATATATAATTATAAATAACTGTAACTCTACAATATTATTGTGATAGTTACAATTAATTTACTGTTCTGCACTGAATTGCACTGAGGTCAACCATTGTACAAATTTTCTTCCTGAAAGCAGCTTTAAAATATCATTATATCGATGTGTGAGATACTCAAACAACTGTTTTTATTGTCATTATTATTGTTTTCTTAGCATCTTGTGCTGGGACCAAAATGCCCATTTCTACTACTGTAAGGAAAGATCTCGCTCGCTGGGAAGAGAGACTTATCTCTATTACCCCGGTCCAGTATTGGTAACCTCATAGTTTCAAAAACTTGGGAAGTAAATAACATTTCCGCAGAATCACTACTTTCTGTTCATAATTCAGAATTAGTTGAGGTAGTCCCGTTTTCTCTAGTTTTTTCGTGAAACTTTTCATCTATACACCTTCAGCCGAAATAACAAGTGGTACGTTGTCTCACAGTAGTATCCAAAGTTGTTTAATTTCTAAAGGAAGATGTGCATACTGGGTACTTTTTTAAGAATCTTTTGTTTTTTTAGATTGTGTGTTAAGGGTACGGCATTATCAATAAGCACAGCATCTTTTTTGTCTTATGATTGTTTTATTATTTTAGTTTATTGTAGTAGTTATTTTTATTATTTATTTTAGTATTTATTTAGTTTATTATTTGATCATTGATATGTGTTTATTATTATTATTATTATTATTATTATTATTATTATTATTATTATAGTTCATTCCAAAGTATATTTGAATCATGACTCCACGCTCTCGCGTGTTTTCATAAAGTGACGAACAATGATTATGGGACTTTAAAGTGCATTTAGCGAACAATAAACATTTTAAATCACATTTAATAAGTACTTGAACAAAGTTCAACGTTTAAATATAGTGTTTCCTTGGAGGATTTTGGAAGAAGAGATTTTGTTTCTACTATTATTTCTCCATCCTCTCAGCATGAAGGAGCGTCAATTCTATTTTTTTTAAATATGCATCTTAAATATGCTTTTTTGCGTATTATGTTATAATTATGCATTTTCGTAGTAAGAACGCTTACAATAGTGCTGTTCCGAGTAGAGTTAACTAATATGTAGTCTCATTATGTCCACCTGTGCATATCACAAAGAATTGGAATTTTTTTGCGTGCATATGACGTGATATTTTTTTAACCAAAGCTATCATGAAATTTTATATAGGTGGAATGTCCTTACACTGGATTTTACGTGCAACACAGTGCATATACTCCCTTCCACCGCATCATTATAAAATAATACACATTCCAGTCACATTCATGTGACCACCCGACAAAATTATGAATAACCCTCCTTTGCATCACTGGCTGTGGCGAGACGAGCAGGAAAAGAGTCAATTAAATTCTGGGTGTTACCGACAGGGATGTGGATCCATGCCGAGACAAGTGCCGTGGCCAACTGCGCTAGATTCGTCGGTTGCAGATCTATGGCGCGAAGAGATGGCCCTACAGATTCTCAATTAGGTTTAAATCGTGGGAGTTTGGTAGCCGGGGGTGGACTGTAAACTCATCCAGGTGCTCTTTGACCCACGCACGTACATTGCGAGCTGTATGACGCGTGCATTGTCCTCCTGATAGATGCTGTCTTGCTGAGGAAAAACGATCTGCATATAGAGATGGATATCGTCTCTAAGGTTAGCTGCATACTTCTGTTGATCTATTATGTCACCCAGAATGACTACATCATCCATGGAATGTCATAAAAACATTCTCCACATCATCATGCTCCCTCCTCCGACCTGGACCCGGTCCGACAAATGTTGCATGGAGTTTACGTTCAGACGTTTCATGCTTTATGACTCACCTGCATCATGTTTCGTGATTTTTGACGTTTTATGCATAATGTTTCATCTGAAAAAAAACACCTGTCGCCACTCAGGGGATGTTCAGTTGCGGTATTGGTGTGCAAACTCCAGCCTTCGTCGCCGATGACTAGTCAGCATGGGTGCATGAACCAGGCGCCTGCTGC
This sequence comes from Teleogryllus occipitalis, assembly GCA_011170035.1. Lineage (NCBI taxonomy): Eukaryota > Metazoa > Arthropoda > Insecta > Orthoptera > Gryllidae > Teleogryllus > Teleogryllus occipitalis. The sequence continues at coordinate 48,919 of BLKR01005902.1, forward strand.
GGAGGTCCATAAGCAGCAACGTTCGCTGAACGATTGTTGAGGACCCATGATGGTACGCAGTTGGTTCATTTGGGCTGACAGTTGCTCTAGAATTGCATGTTTATCCTTCCGTACACAATCCACGGCCCGTGATGCACGGCAGAGGTTTTGGATATCACCATTTTGCCATGAACGGTTTACTTCAACCACGATGGTATGAGAAAACTTTACAGACTAGCCGTTTTGGAAATGCTTCCGTCCTTGTCCTGAAAGCCCGTGATTATGCCCTTTTGGACGTCCGATAAAACGCTCCGTTTCTGCATTGGGACAACTACTGCACTGTTATCCGCTTCCACCCAACACGATTTATGCACCCTCCACTGTTACTGGCTGTCGCACTTTATATTTGAGAGGTTATTGAACGTTTACGTCGAACATAGATGGTGGTCTCCTTAGTGTGTGTGGTGGTCTCATTACTAGTCTGTGTATATTCTTTGCAATATCCTGACTCAGGACTTTATAATATAAATAATCCTGAATGTAGTATAGAGCGAGTAAAATAAAAAGAATAAACATCTTGAGACTCGCCGAGCTTCTCACATCTTCCACACATTTCTTCCACGTCACTTTCTGCTTTCAGGCAGTAGCGATTTTTGACGATCATTTTCAAAGTTTAAAAGTTATTAAATTATTGAATAGAATAGCTTATTTTAAAAGTTCGTACGTCCTTTTGCTTTGAAGTTGCACGCATCACATTATTTTTAAAATTTTCCCTTTCCTTCATGCTTCGAAATACTGTGTTTAAAATATGGCGTTTCTCTAATGGTAAAGAGTGTGTCCAGACGGTGTTGAAAACTATCTTGAATTATAATTCTTTGACTTCTTGATAAATTATATTTCTTGTAGAAACGTAACTTTGGAAATGAGCACTCCGATTTTGTTTATCCAGAATGCTAATCACCCTCCTCCTGCCCATGGCTACCTCCCGCGGGCCACGCTCACGGCGTTAATTACTCTCCCCCTCGCCCAGGGGCGATATGGAATTTGGTATCCATCACTGTGCAAGGAGAAGGGAGGAGCATGGCGCATCTCTCAGTTGTGCAAGCACGAAGCTCCCACGCATTGTTGGTCAAATGGAGTTCCAAACAAAGTGAATTTGATAGTAAGATGGTTTTCATTATAAACTTATTGTAGTATGTTAACAACAATTCAGTTATACAACTTAAAAGATGGATTTCAGTGGGAGTTCATTGTTTCTCGTTCATACCATAATACCCCTTTCTTTAATTATTTTGCTGGAGTAACTGTGTACTCACTTAAACCATTATGTTCGTATGATTTTGCTGTATTTGTCTTTTGACTGATGACATATGTGGTTTCGAGTGTTACTGATAGAAAGTCGTCCATCTTATTAAAATACCTTAAATATATTGTATCATGTCATCGAGACACGTCACTGATTCGATAATATTATTAAAGCTTCAGAATCTTCAATCTTTCAATGATTTTCCCCGTTTTCAAAAATCATATATTCTTATAATTTACGTTTATTTTGTATAAATCAACATTTTTATTTACTTATTATTATATCAGGGAAAAATATACACTCCTTCCTGTCTCTGATGTATTTCGCTATAAAAACCAATAAAATGGGATTAAATTATTTATATAATAGCATATGGGTAAAATGCAGTTGTCTAATGATAATTAAAATGGTAAAATGAGTACGACAAATATTTTGTGTAGTAACCTAGATGTTTCGGTACCTATTTTGGAATTTTTCTTACAATTTACGAAAAAGTATTCACAATTCGCCGGTATCAATATTGTCGAATGAAATCATGAAATAGTACATTATGAAACGATGATGTAATGATGGGTTTATAATACACGAATGTGACATTACGATACGAGCGAGGTGCGAGCTCGTATTGTAAACTTCTCACGAGTTTACGATACTCGCTCGTTACGACGCTCGATTACGACGTTACGAACCCATTACAGTGAGTTTCATTCGGTACTTTTTCTACAGCTAATTGTAACTTGTATAAGTTACACTTTTACGTTGAATCGTTTCGTGGTAGTTGACATGCAGGAGTTAGCCAAGTCCAGTTAGTGAACAGCTCCCTATCTCTACTTCCGAATGCTGTCGCAGGTGGCTGTGGTTGCCAGTCCGCATGCGAGGGAGTACTGCGCTAGTCAAATAGGATCAGAGTGAAATTACGATCTAATTTATTTTAAACAATATTTCACGAAAAAATTCTAATAAAATAATTTTAAACTATTCTGCATAATGTAATATAAAATACAATTTTAATGTGCACAATCAAACGCAACATTTAATAGAATAATTCTCAATGATTAATTATGTGTCATTACTTAGTTTGTAAACTTCTCTGTGATTGGTCAAGAATCTGTATCATAATGTAATCTGTATCGCAATGAGTAACATTATGCAACTGGTTGCTGCCATCAAACGACAGAATTATACAATCGGAGTAGATTTTTTTATTTCCATTTGTTCGTCATTCTCATTTCTAGCAAGTCGCACTCACCACATGGAAATTTTAATTTCTAGAATTGGAATAAGGGCATGCTTTCTCAATTATCCCCCGATTCTTCGAAGACCGGTCTTCGAGTCCTTCTACAGGCTGATTTTCACTCCAGCTAATTAGCTGGGTAAATGCAGATTGACTGTTTGGATGAGTGTTCTAGACGGCAGTTGAATCAGAAATCTGCATCTGATCCGCCCGTTCCGTCAATTCCTCCAATCATTTGTAGACGAATACCAGCGACGTAATTTAGAGGAGCGTTGTCTTAAAAAACGGGTTATGTATTGGGTGGAAATCTCATTCTGACTCCACTGTCATTATCGGAGTGCGCGAATGGGGTGATCCTCCTTCCTCGTATACCCGGCCAGCGAGAGAGAGAGAGAGAGAGAGAGAATAGCTGGAAGAAGGAGCGAAAAAAAGAGAAACTGAGGAAAATAAAAAGTGGGAAGAGAGATCAGGGAAACACCTGGTTAGATGGGGAGAAAGAGAGAAGACACAGCGTAAAAATAGAGCGAGAAAGACAGACAGGCGTAGAGAGAGAGAGAAAGAGAGAGAGAGAGAGAGAGAAATTATGACGAAGAAGGGTCGGGAAAAGACTGGATAAAAAGAAAAACGTGGGAATAAAGATCAGGGAAACCACGGATAGATGGGGAGAAAGAGAGATAGGAGGCACAGCGGAATAATATAGCGAGAAATACAGACAGATTATATATATATGAGAGAGAGAGAGAGAGAGAGAGAGAGAGAGAGAAGTAAGAAAGAGGAAAGAAAATTTGATAGCGAAAACTACCACCAGTTTCAGTTTTCTAATCTCCAATATTCGTTTATTAATCGAGGTATTCATGGAATGAACTGCCCTCCTGTCCTGCGGTCGTTCCTCAAGGCAGAATCCCTGGCGGATGAAGAGCCCTTGAGGCCCTCCCAGCCTCCGAGGGCGGCTCTCGTGGCGGGGGCGGAAGTTTTCGCGCGCGCGTCGGGTCGCGTCGCGGCGCCGGTCGCCGCCGCTCAGACGCAGCCGTCGCCGCCGGGCGCAAACGAACCGCCAGATTAGGAGTTATGCCGGAGTTGGCCCGCGCGATAGCAGTGAGGGGCGGCTTAGAGCGCGGACGAGGCCTCAAAGGCTCCCATTCAGCGGCCCCTTAACCTACTTCCCGGCGCGCGCAAGGCCTTCCGCGGGAACGAAGGGAGGAAGCGAGGGGAGAAGAAATAGGAAGGGGGAGGGGAAGTGGGAGTGCGCGAGGAAGACTCCAGTGGAAAGAGAAGGTACAGGGAAGACACAGAGGGGGGAGGGGGAACGAAAGGGAAGGTTATGAGTGCGGAAGGGATAGGAGGGAGAGAACAAAAACTGCGGGGAAAAGGCACGATTGGAAAGGAAAGTGACAGGGACCGAGGGATAGGATGGGGAGAGGGAGAGTTGGGATGGAAAGAGGACGTAAATAGGTACAGTGGGAGGGGCTGAGAAGCATTGTTCGCGAACTGTACTCCACACCAAATTTCCTGCACCTAGGCATTTCAATTTTGTGAATGGAATGATAATGAATTCAATCCATGAAATTAATGACCTTGGGCACTTGCAAGGAGGTTCTATATTGCAAATGATATATCTTTACCTCTCTTATAAAAATAATGTGTGAGTGAAACGTCTTAAAAATGATGGTAAGAACACGTTCGGAAAACAAATATTGAATACCATAAACTTTGTTAATTATAATGAAGTAATTTTTGGGAAGAAAACTGTTTAATTTTGTAGTAAGTTCTCGTGATTAAAAAATATATATTCTGTGATATTAGTGAATAAGCATTGTTTTTACCTGACCGATATTCCGTGAACAAAGTTCTAATAATTGTGTTTGCATTTGGAAAACTAAATGTGCATTTATATTCCTATTTAATTTTTCAATAAATGATCTTTAGTGGATTGTGAATAATTTATCGGGTTCACTATCTGTATCATAGAATCTCTACCACAACAAAAAATTATATTTATTATTATATCCTTCAGTAAGGTTTCCAATAAAAAAGCACTGTCCTCCTTAACATGGTGAAGTTCACCTCTTGTGAATCTTATAAGCCTTTTCGTAAGAAAGAACCAAGTCCTTCGAACAGAAAGGCGTCGTCTATCAGCGCAGAGACTTCCTTAAGCGCATGCCGAGGGAGCTGGGACACGACCAAAACAGGAATGTCGGTCTTCCCCCCGACGGCCCCGCCCACCGCCCCCCGCCCCCGCCCCTTCCCTCTTCTACTCCTCCGCCGCCGCCGCCACTCTCGCCAACCCCGATTCCTCAAGTGTTGTCGCCTTCTTATTTCTTGCCACAGAATCATCCATCGCCACCGTCACTTCTCCGATTTCGCCACCGAGAGAGGAATCGTCGCTGCAATCACCCGCCACACAATATACGAGCCACATCGTCTCCATGCAACACCGTCTTCCCGTCGTAGCATCACCTCGCTACACTATTTCCCTGCTACATCGTCTCTGTGCCACGCCGTATCTCTGCCATAACGTCTCTCTGGCACATCGTATTTCCTCCATAGAGTCTACGAAAACGTTGTCTTCACGCAGCACTGTCTCCCCGTCATTTCCTGCTACACCACCTCCCTGCCGAACCATCTTCCAGCCACACTACTTACCCTTTACACCATCTTTTCATCAGAACATTCACTTTCACTTACTACTCATTCACTTTCATTCACTTACTACTCACCATCCTCTCACATTTCCCCACAAACACCGTACAACTCCCTCGGCCATTCTTTCACTCAACCATTCCCGGAATCTCTCTCTCCAACCTGCTATCCCTCATTTCAATTTTATGAACCCCCCATTTAACTACACCACATCTCCACATTTTTTTCACTCCCCACCCACTATGCCACCCAGCGTACGGAGGACTGATTCAGGGGCGTGAAGTGGGGTCTCAAACCGGGACCTCAGGGCAACTCCGCCCCACCATATCCATATCCCTCCCGACCACGTTCCGTCCGCATCGCCTCTCCAATTGGACGGCAGTAGCGCCAGGAAAGTCGGGGATGGGTGATGTGGGATTAGGTGGGCGGACAGAATGAATCTGGCAAAGCAAAGTCGGGAAGGAAAAGAGAGAGGTGAGATGGGACGGTGAGGCGGGGAGGACAGCGGTGAGTTGAAGCTCGCAGAGTGGAATCGGGCGGGGAGGGAAGAGGCGGGATTGGAGAGCCGTGGAGACGGGAAGGGAGGGGAGTGACGGGGAAGGGAGGAGAGATGCGTGGTGAGATGGGCCTGGGAGAGCAGAGTCGTGAAGCTAAAGATACAGGTCGGATGGGACGGACGGAACGGGATGCGGGATGGAGGGGAGTGGCAGGTTGTGGAAGCTTGAAGTAGAATTTGAGGGACAAGGAAGAGGAGGGACTGGCGGGTCAGCGAGAGGGGCAGGAAGGGGAAAGCCGATATAGTGATGGAAGATGCGGGTTGAGGTAGGCAAGGGAGGCAAGTCGGGAAGCGGCGAGCTGGCATGGCTAGAGCTGGGAGAAGAGTTGATAGTTGGTGCTCGCGGAGTGGTATCGGACGGGGAGGGAAGAGGTGGGGATGTAAGGGTCAGCGAGACGGGAAGGAAGTGACGGGGGAGAGGTGGGCGTGGCAGGGCAGAGACGGGAAGAAAAGAGACAGACAGAGAAGGGAAGGGAGTGGCATGCTGGAGCTAGCGAAGTGGCATTGGGCGGGGAGGGAAAAAGAGGAAATTGGCGGACCGGTGTGACAAGAAGGGGGGAGATTCGGGATAAAGTCGGTTTGAAGGAAAGGGAAAGAGAGGGAAGATGAGTCGGTCGGAGCGGCGAGGGGAGTGGAGAGAAGGGGAGATGTGTGGAAGGGATGAGGTGGCGTGGGAGGGCAAAGTACGGAATGAGAAGAGAGAGGCGAGTTGGGACGGTCAAAATAGGGAGGGGAGCGGCGGATTGAAGCTCGACATGTGGCTGTAGGCGGGGAACGAAGAGGAGGGGTTGGCGAGCCGGCGAGACGAGATGGGTGGAGAAGAAAGGCGGGTTGCGACAGTCGGTGTAGGTTGGGGAGCGGCGGGTTGGAGCTCGTGGAGTGAAATCGAGCGAGGAAGGAATAGGCTGGGCTGGTGGACCGGCGGAATGGGAAGAAAGGGGAGAGTTGATGCAAGGATTCTACCTACGGGGTGATGTGGACGTGGTAGAGCAGAGTCGAAAGGGGGAAAGAGAGAGACGAGTTGGGACGGATAGAGTAGGGAGGGGAGCAGCGGGTTGAAGCTCGCAATGTGGTATTAGGCGGGGAGCGAAGAGGAGGGTTGGCAAGACGGGATGGGAAGAGAACAAAAATGCGAGTTGGGACGATGGAGTGGAGCGGGGAGTGGCGGGTTGGAGCTCGTGGAGTGAGCTCATGTGGAGGGAAGGGGCAGGCTTTGTGGACTCGACAGAACGGGAAGAAAGGGGAGAAGTGTGGAGGGATGGTACCTACGAGGTGAGGTGGAAGTAGTAGAGCAGAGTTGAGAAGGAGAAAAGAGAGACGAGTTGGGAGGGTTAGAGTAGGGAGGTGTGGTATTAGGCGAAGAGGCGGTGTTGGCGAGCCGGGATGGAATGGGAGGGGAGGGGAGAGGCGGGGCGGAGCGGTGACTTATCGCCTCCCGATGCCTCCCGCGGGGCCTCCCCGGGGCTTGTTTATCCCCGCGACGCGACGGGCGCGCGCCCGGGGCTCTTCGCCGATGCTTACCGCGCGGAGACTAATCGCGGGCCATACATTACGTGGGCCCGCCCCGCGAGGGGCTCGGCGCCCCGCGGGCTTTCGCCCACGAAACACGCCCACGCCCACGCCTCGGAGACGCCGCCCGCGGCCCCCGAGGAGGCGGGTTTTCTACCACTGCCTGCAGATGCAGTTGCATACTCTAGTTGTTTCTTGTAGGAGACGGGGACAATACTTGAGGCGTTTAGGTAACAATTTTTTTATTTCTTTTTCGTGTCAATAATTTCAACGTCAACTCCAATATCATCCTAATCTCCTTTCTTAGTTATGACAAGAGGATGATTAAAGTTCTTGTAAGAGACGGGGACAATACTTGAGTTGTTTAGGTAACAATTATTTTTATTTCTTTTGCTTTTTCGTGCCAATAATTTCAACGTCAACTTCAATATCATCCTAATCGCCTTTCTTAGTTATGACAATAGGATGATTAAAATTCTCACGTCAATCCGTTTTGAAATCTATAATCATCCTTAATTCAAATAATTTTCATATCCATTTTTATACAAGTTTTTGTCACTTTTATTTTCTCGCCACGCTACATACTTACGTAGTAAAGAGGAACTATTGTAATGATGCAGCGGAAAGTGGCAACTTTTTGTCAGAAAAACTCGCCTTGATATTGAGAAAGGGAAAGTACTTGCTCATTTGTGTAATAAATTCCTCTAAAACGTTATGTAGTCTGAATTCACGTTTTGTAGGACCTTTATAATGAAAAGTTCTATGACGTAAAAAACGTCCGTAAGTCAATCTGTGGTAAAATCTAGTACTTAATCCGTTCAGAGGATGTGTTTCAAAATTGATATTCCTTGACCGATCTGACGTAACTCCAGGTCCTGCGAATTTTGAAGGGATATTTTGTTTCTTGGGGGTACCTTACATAAAGCCCTAATAACATTTTAAAAAATTTTGCGAAAGTGTCTTCATTTTTTTATTAAAACATTTTTTCGGATAGAACAAGAAAGCAAAGAACTGGTATTGGTCTCATTTTTGTTGAAATCTCAAACTTGTCGAAAACTGCAATAGATCAAACTATTTTCGGCGTCTTCCTCTATCTATAATATTGATGGTGCAACAACAATATTGAAGATAGATAAGTTTTGTTCTTAATAAAATCGTATCATCAGGCAACTCAAAAGAATCTCATGCTCAATTTTTCAAAAATGAGAGTAGTTATTTTCTGTAATTTTGCGTGAAATAAGGGTATTTTAAACAATTATTCTCAAAAAAAGGCTCTCTTTTTCCCGTAATTTATTTTCTCCGATAGAGTAAAGGATGTTTATGAAAATTACGCAGGTCACATTTTGGGTAAACACTAAATAACGAAATTCGCAAAAAAAATAGAAGCATTTTTAGTTTAATTTATGCTCGAAGTAAAGGCAATTTATATTTTTTTCTCAAAAACGGATTCATTTTTTGTACCCATTAGCCACTGAGAATGTCTGCCATAGTAACAGACAAAACGTTTGAGCACAAAATGTCTTATAAACCAGAACCATCCAGCCCTGAAGGTAATTTTAATAGTATATCCAGCCGTGAAAGCCTACATTGCTTTACGTAATATTGTATTTGACACTACTGACTTTCGAAGAATTCAATGAAATTTTCATTCGTATATGCCGAGATATTTCTCCATGATTGTGATCATCGAGAAAGCATAAAAGAAAAATGATGTCAACATTCTCATTCGCAATGACGCTCAGATGAAGTGAGGAAGAATAGTTTATGTTTAAGAAAAAGGATGATATAATGTATTCATTGAAATCGAATTGAAAAAGTTAAAACTATTAAGTGTTTCATTAGTAGCATGAGCTCGTGAAATAAATGTTAAAACACTGCTGATAGATTGCAAGAGAAAAAATGTTTTTCATTTGATTAATAATATGTTTTTGTTGAATTTTTCTCAATTTTACCTTTACTAAATTATAAGTTCAATACTGAATGATTAGCAATTCAATGTATCTATCCATCCTTGTTAATTGTTGATGTTTCAGTATCACGAAAAAAAAGATAGAAAAGAGTACTAAAAATAAATTCGTTGTCCACAGACCGAGGAGTCAAAAGAAGAAACGCTGCGTTTACAGTCTCATTTGTGAAACATTGGAACAATTCGAGCTGATACTTCACGGTCGTTGCGCTCGCTTCTCCAATTCCTCATGTTACCGTATGGAAAGAGTCTCCGAATGACCTCCTGACCTGATTTTCAAATTTGTTTTGACTGAAAATGCACCTATTTTTCTTCCCTTTATTTTATTCATTTGATAGTACCAAAATGTACAAATGTATGTCTCAACGTGCGTTACATTACTTCTCTGCAGCTATCTTCTACCGCAGCCGATTTCCCGCTTATACGCGCCTACAGCATCTCGAGAAGAGAGATGGCGCGGTGATGTGCAGCGACTGTCTGGAAATGACTCGGAGAGTACCAGTACGATAAATATTCTGCGCTTAAATGAACAGACCGCCTTAGCTGGCAGACGCATGTTGGATGAGAAAGGATGGTAGTCTCGGGAAGGTATTTGGCCAGTTAGCATGTTACATCCGTGATAGTCGCGATAAAGTGCGCTCGTAAACGAGTGATCAAGTCTGTCATGTAATAACTTGGGAACTGAAAAGATTTAAGATTACCTTCTGAAAATATTCTTAATAATTACAATGAATAGCGTGTATTCCTGGAAGTTCTTGCTGATCACGTGGGGTCCATGGTCCGTTTATTAGGGTACTACTCCGGCATTCGCCTGGTGTTGATTAGAAAAACCACGGAAAACTACCGATCAGAGCAGCCGGCCGCTAGAATTCTCCTCCAGACAGTGGCTGAATTCGATCTAGCTATGTAGCTAGCTTCGATAATCCTGTCACCGTCGGGACTCGAACCATAGGACGTCCCGGTCATAGGCTGTGCATGCAGAGACATCAATAGGTGCCACTTCTTCCAATAGAGCGCCGAAGTCGTCCACTAGACCGAGAGCGGTAGCTCAGTGCATCAACTGATATCACTGCAGCGCCTCTGACCGGGAGGTCCTAGGTTACACTCCCCACGGCGGCAGGATTTTCGACACTAGCTTTTCAGCTAGGACGAATTCAGTCGCTGTCTGGAGGAGAATTCTAGCGGTCGACTGCTCTGGTCGGTAGTATCCGAGGTTTCTCCGATCAACACCAGGCGAATGCCGGACCCTACCAAACGGGCCACGGACCGCGCGCGATCTGACCTTCCTCTTCCTTGTCCTACCTTCTCCCCTTACGCACACACACTTACACTAACAAGCACTACTCTATCACATATTCCGGGAGACAGGTCGGGAGCTTAGAGCTTGTCCCGGCTGGGGCGGTGCCCGGTGGTGGGAGAGTCCCGGTTAGGGGGGAAAACCCCACTAGCAGACCGTAGGTCGGTGCCGGATCTCGCCATCCAGCGGGGGAAGATCACCGCCATCTTTCGAGGAAAAGAACATGTAGATAGATAGATATTTATTGTTCTGCAAGTAGGTATATACAACCTGGTGGCAGAACTCTACAATTTACATATTACTAATATTAACTTAAAATTATTTAACAATGTAACTTTAAATTATTTAAAGACATAATAATAATAATAATAATAATAATAATAATAATAATAATAATAATAATAATAATATGCTAACAATAATAGCCTTAACTACATTTTATGGTTGTCCTGCACAGTTATTTGAACTATTAAATACAAGATTACACGACTTTTTAATTACACTTCCCTTCACTTTCACTTCACTTCACTTCACTTCACATTTGAACTTCACTTCTCTTTCTACTTCTGTACTGCACTGCACTGCACAACACTTCACCACACTTCAATACAATACTACTTTCAATATAATTATATATTTAGAACAGGAAATCATTTAATAGTAATTAACACAATAATAATAGTAATAAAAATATCAAAAATAATCAAATAATAACTGATATAATAATCCAACTTACTAAATTAATAAAGTTTACAAATACCATTAGTTAATTTATTTTTAAATCTTTGAACACCTAGAGGAAAGGGTTCCAAGGCTGTGGCAGGTAAATTATTCCAGTCCGTTATTGTTCTATTTGTAAATGAAAATTTTCCAACATCTGTTCTCTGTGGCCTAAACTTAATTTTGTGCTTGTGATCCCCCCTACTGAAGTACGAAGGTCTATCCAATCGGATGTAAATATCTTTCCAAGCTGAATAACCGGCATACGCTTTGTACAGGGCACAGAGTCTTGCCTTAACTCTCCTAATTTCTAGAGACTCCCATTCAACATTCTTCCTATTCCCTCGGAAAGCAAGTGTATACGCTCTTCTCTGTACTCTATTCAAATATTCCTTTTGGGAATTTCTATAAGGGTCCCAACAAACAGCCCCGTATTCCATTAATGGACGAACTAGAGATAAATAAGCTAATAAGCTAACACACTTACACTAACATACACTACATTACAACACATGCCGGTAGACCGGTCGGGGACTTAGTACTTGTTCCGGCTTGGGCGGTGCCCCACTGGTTGGGGAAACCCCTCTACCTGACGGTAGGCCGGCGCCGGATCTCGCCGTCCAATGGGGGAAGATCACCGCCATCTCCCAATGAAAAGCAGGCACTACACTTTCGGGAGTAATGACCTCAGTAGTGGACGCGTCCGGAATCATCAATTAATCAATCGAGTTACACGTCTTCTGGCGTCGTCCTTTCCAATTCCGTCTTCGAAGTGGGTATTCCAGCTTTGGCTCTCATTGGAAGATGTAGATCCAGCAGTACGTAGATGTGCCTCCCCTATCACATGTCACGAACTTGTAGGGGTTTCGGAGCTGCAGTCGTAAACCAGCTCCAATTTTTTTTAAAAGAAATACAGGTAAATCTCGGGTTTAGGGTGGCACGGTTTCTTTGATTCAGTGATTCGCTTCATTAGAGAGGAATTGACTCCCATTAACTGAATCATTGCTTATACGTGTAGAGCGATTTTCCTAAGGATGAGCCAAAGTGACAGTTCGCGGAAATCAGTGAACATTACATGTATTTCAGAGAAGTATTCCTCCGCCGCGACAACTGTTCAGCCACGCCCCTTCGTAAAGTGCTAATGGCTCCTGTGAAAACATCCCTACTCAGAAGTCTTAACAGTTTCGCAGAGGTATATGCAGGTGCGCGAGTCCGGAAAATATTTAAATGTCATTACGTATGTGGAAAATCTCTTAACATGCTCTCACAATCAGTAAAAGAAAATGCTATGAATGCAAATAGAAAGAAAAATGATTTTAAGCCGGAAACACGAACACCGGTACACTGTCGCATTCAAGTCTCGGTTTTAAAAGAAACATAATATTTACTACACAAAAAGTAAATTCAATGTAATGTTTATAGAAAAAAGAATTTTTACAGAAGAGCACATAACACTGCATTTCCTAATTTAAATTATTTCTCGTGGCGCCCTATATTTTCGTCGGACGAGGACATCACAAAAGGAAGAGTCGAAGCCATTTACAAGTTAGCCAACTGCAAAAGAACGAATGCGGGAAGGGATTCTAATGGGCTCCAGGGCACGACGACCACAGAACCTTCAGTTATGTTGCCAGCACTAGCTGTCACTTTGGCTCATCCTTAGTAAAATCGTTCTATACTAGCCGCATGTAGTAAAGTGCATGATTTTACCGCAATGAATATATTTAATTAAAAGAAAATCTATTTCACAAACTCATGGTACTTAAACTTTTATTATTGGGAACTATCGCCCCCCAAACCCCCCATTTTAATACTAAAAATCAACTCCTCATAAAATAAAAAATATTGTAAAAGATAAAAAATCAACTCTTATATTCGTTGAAATTATAAAGTTTTAATAGTATTACCACTACTAAAGTAATACTTAATATTAGTGTACTGTCTCTGGACTAATTACGTAGAACATTCTTATGATACGAAAAAACTTCAATGATTCATGAAAGTATCACCAAATTTGCTTGTCTGAAAAAATACATACTTTTTAGATAGATAGATATTATTTCTGCAAACAGGTTTTTGCAACCTGGTGATAATTTACATATTATAATTTAACATAATATAATTTACATATTACAATAAGAAATATAAATAAAATTATTTTAAGACAATAAAATAATAATAATAATAATAATAATAATAATAATAACAATAATAATAATAATTTGGCAAAATGCTAGAAATAAGAGCAATAATAACATTAACAGAATTAACTCTTCAACCGTACATGACTCTGACCTGCACAACTATTTTAAACTATTAAACACACGACTTTTTAATTACACTGCACTTCACTTCACAACATTTGCACTTCACCTCTCTTTATACTTCTCTATTGCACTACACTTCACAACACGTCAACACACTTCAATACACTACTACTTGAATACAATTATATATTTTAAAAAAGCAACAGGTTTTTATGAACTGAAGTTTAATAAATTAACAAGAAATTTAAAAAATAACAAGTAAAGTTCATGATGTTAACGCAATAAATAAAATTATTTAAAATAACTTCTATTTCACAAACACAAGCTATTTCAATTACTACTATTGGAGGCTATCACCACTCAAACGCCCAATTTTAATACTAAAAGTCAACTCCCCGTCTATTTTTAAACAAATACTACTTAACATGTTAAAGAGCGCAGTATTTTTATACCAAATAAAAATTCAACTCACATATTCGTTGAAATTATGTTTTTAATCACTTATAGAAAATGACTGAGTTTTTGCTTGTGCTTTAATCCCTTTCTACGACGCACGTAATCAGAGAGATAGCTCTCAAAATTACTTGCAACTTTGTACCGTGTGGACTCTTCCACGTCGAGCAGCACTTTCACACCATTTTATCACAATCAAATTTCTCTGTCGGCGCAAGTTATAAATAAATTCAGCACTCAAAACATCCATCTGTAATACAAGCAATACAACCCTATAAAATGAACTAAAAGTGCACAAAAAAGGTAATTCCGCACCGGAAATATCGAGAAATCGTGTTCACCGTCAACGATATTCAATTTTTCATCAATAAAAATGTATAGCTTTTTATGGCTTTGACCCGTAATTATACTGTATATATTTATGCTTTGTCGTAAGAAAATTAATAAATGCCAGAAAAATTATTCTCTAACACTCAACCAGGGATTGCAGTGCAACTATAAACAAAGAAATTACGAGAAATAATGAATCATAAAAGGAACCATAGGAACCGTGCTACCCTAAACGGAGGATCAATCGAAATAACATTTCCTCCATCATTTAATCAGGAATTATGGTATAAAAAATAGAAAATTTAAAAAAATACAAAAACCACGAACCAATTATAAAGACTGAAAGAGAAAAACGTGGTATGAGGGGAATGCGTTGCACGTGCTTACATCTTTCACGCCATAAATTCCATACATTTTCTTCTCAAAATTCCACGAATAATTTATAACAAGAAACAGTATTGTAGATAGAATAATGATCTCATATTTCATTCCTTTCAAGCCTTTCCATAAGATTTACGACACGGTTTTCCTAACTATTAGATACTAATACTTTAAGGTTACACACCCGTTTGAAATTTTTGGTAAGAATGACAGTAGGCGTCTTTGTGGTCCGCTTGGCGAAGACGCCCACTTCTTTGTGGATAGTGAATATTATTATTATTATTATTATTATTATTATTATTATTATTATTATTATTGAAAATCACAAGAATTATTATTGTAATGTTTTTTCTCACTCCCTATATCCTCCCGTATTCTATTCACGCCCACACGTTTGGGCGCCTGGTTTCGTTGACATTCTTTGACAAAACAAAAATCCTCACTCACCTGTTGCCCGTGCCTGAGCTAGCATATACAAATAGAGCCTTACCTGGGCGTGACTACTGTGATCAATCCATATGGAATTGAAACGGGATACCTGCACGCTCGTGCCTGGGTCAGTTTCTAGCTAAACACAAAACAATACTCATAATCCAGGTATACATGAACCGCAATGAGCGTTCATTCATTTATTTGCCCCCCCTTTCTTTTTAATTAACCAGTTGTCAAGGCAGCTATATGACACCCTTTTATATAAATTGTCCCTGTTAGGGCATGCAAAATTTTACACAATGGCATAAATGCCCTGGATTTGAAACATAAATAAATACAAAACCATTCATTCACACTTAAAAACATAAACAAAGTAAACATTCATACCGGAATGCGCATTCTGTCGTGACTTTATACTGTTATTGCTCTTAACTTAACCAACACGACTTGGTCTTCGACAGAATCATCAAAATTCATTCCCCCCCCCTCTTTATTTTTCAAATGAAAATATAAATGTATATTTGTTCATGCGACTTTCCTGGTGCTGCTAATATGCGGCAACACACACTGCCATCGCGTTGTCAACCAATGTTTTGGTACACAGCTCGTATGCCCAACTCCCTCCAATCAGCCACTACCAGTTCTTGAAATCCATGAATCACCATCAAAGTCCCCGTTCAAAACTATACGATGCACCTCGCACGAACTCTTCAAGTTTCATAAAATGTCCGATCGTTTTCACGTCCGAACCTACGCGAATTCCCGTTTTTTTTTGCAATTTAGTCCACTAAATTGTTCGCAGTTAATTTAAACTTCATTTAAATGATAGTGTTCCCTAAAAACTTTCACAAAACTTATCACACTAATACGGATGATAGATTTTATCATACCGATACGGTACGCCGCGAGAGTTCAACTCACAATCATTATCCTCTCTTTTGCATTGTTGGTCCAGAAGCTCTGAGAACTTTTTAAAAATACTTGCCAATCACTGCAAAAACATATCGTAATATGTTCATAGTTCTACGTTTTACGGGCATCTTGCGTTTCATTACTGGTTTCATAAATCGTCTATTCTTTAATTAAGAAATGTCACATCGTTATATTTTTTCCCTTCTTTTTCTTTCTTTAAAATAAATATTTCCGTGTTATTTATCCATGATGACGTCACTCCACTACGTCAGGCGGTGCGTCGTTTGTTTTTACTAATCCCTCTCGTAATAAATCCTAATATTCAATTTATCTCGGTCCTGTGTTCATTTTCCCGTGCCGTGGCTAATTTTGTCGTGATCCTAATATTATACTCCACAATTCCAGAAAGTTTGAAGTCATTTCATCCAGGCGTTCTCGAGATATTTATGAAAACTGGTTTATTTGATTCTTTTGCTATCACAACAATGGGTTCCATTGTATACGTTTCTAAACGTTCTGCAGGCAATTTGCACAGTTTCTTGTACCTTCTTAACTCGCGGTTTGATTTTCCTGATTTTCTCTTTAGATTTTTCCTGAAATTCTGCTCTAACCATTGTTTATATTGCCCTTTCACGCTTTTCGCGTTTTCCGCTAATTTCTGAAAATTATATGTCCGCGGCGTCGTCGTCTATTTCTTCTGTAGTTTAATGTCTATCTGATGGGATAAAATTTCGCTTTCGGGATCTGCGCGTTCTGGGGTTGTTGCCAAATCATTACATTATTATTAATATTATTACGAAAAGAAGCAGAAGAAACGTAATTTTACTCTGAAATGTTGAAAGTAAATCGTGTTAGTGGGCAGAACATATAGGCCTACTGTCACTCTTACCTGAACATTCAAACGCGAGTTTAAACTCAGGAAGCATTGGTATTTAATAGATTTTTATTTATAATGACCTTAGGAATTCAAAATATTACAGTAGAGAGACCGTTAGTAATTTTGGGCAACATCAGAATAAAATGGACATTTTGGTGAAATTTGAAAATCTAGTAGCTCTGTCACTATTTGCTTGACGAAACTAACCTACAAATCAAATTGTACAGAATTTTATGACCTTTAAAACTGTAAATATTTTTGCGCTAAGATCAACCATTAAAAAGTTATTACGTTAAGACCAAAACATTTCCATACTTTTTGGTCTTTTGACTACCAAAACTTTTCCCGAAGTATTTCGAGGTGGAAAGCTTATGGTTTACTTACCAATAACAATATAAACAAAATAAAATATTCTACCTCACCTTTTGCAAGGCAAAATGACTTATCGACTGCACTATTTCGCTGAGATGTATGCACGTACGCGTGTCTAAGAAATATTGAAATTTAATTACGTATGTACAAGAATCTCTTGACATTCATTCATATTCAGTAAAAGAAAACTTCCACGAATGTAAATCCAGCTCGCCACCTTCCAGCACAGGCGCCGGAAGCACGTGAATCAGCACGCATCTCACTATTCAAACGTTTTAAAACAAACACAATACTTATCACACAAAAAGGAAATGCCATGTAATGTTTATATTAAAAAATAGTAATTAACGAAACGAGTGTATAAAGAGGGGGATAATTGCATGAATGGTGTGTTCAAGAAAACGAACGACGATAGGATCGTTTTTTCTTATATACATGAGTGCAATTATCCCCGTTTATACACATGTTGCATTCAATATTTTTTTCGTTTCCATTCACGAATAATTCAGATTTTAAAATACCCAAACAGATATTTTCCTTATGAGGCGGGCATTTCATGACGTAGTATTGCTTCTGAATATGATCTATTATAATGGGCCTAGCATTGTTTATGTTTCCACGAAATACTTGCAAATGGAAGAAACTGAACATATTGCAGATAAAATATTAGAAAACTGAGAAAGTCATGAAAACATTACATCCCACGAAAAGTAAAGACAGGTAAGATACATAATACAACATGTATAAATATTAGGTGGAAAAACTAGTCACTTCTGACACAGTTTTGTTATAGCATACTTTTTAGAACTGGTAAACACAACTGACGTTTAAATTTTTTACATTCGTCATCCTAAGATCAAACGTTTTACATGTAAAACATTTAATACATTCACGTTAAATATTTTATGTTGTTTCACAAGTCAGCTTGCTCAACGTCTACTTACCCAATTTAGTTTTATTCATTCATTGGTAATACGTACTAGTAGTTGTAGGTACGTAATATGTGTTGTACTTTTTGTCCACGTTTTATGGCCGACAATGATAGCTTTGCTTCGTGTGTGTTATAGTTTTTTAATTACACGATTTCGCTCTTTTTCTGAATTGGTGGGCGTGAGTTTTTAACTGCACAGTGGAATTTTAATTACATGCATGCTATTAACCTAGAGATAATTGACGATTTTTCATGAAATTAATTAACATATTTAGTTAACTAAACGAAAAAGATTTTTTACTGAAGAGCTCCTAGCACTGCACTCCCTAATTTCAATTATTTCTCGTGGCGCAATATATTTTCTTTGGACGAGGACATCACAAATAATGCGTCGAAGTTACAAGTTAGCCAACTGCAAAGAACGAATAGGTGAAGGAGAGTCTAGTGGGCTCAAGGACACAACGACCACAGACTCTTCAGTTATGTTGTCAGCACTAGCTGTCAAACCGTCTTTATAAAATTCGCTCTATATAAGCGGTGAAAGTCAGGAGGCAGTGAGCCTAGTGCACTAACTAATGAGATTTCAATACCAATGATGACTTCATTTATTTCATCCTATCATAATGTCAAAAAAACCTCATCAGATTTCTCAGAATATTAAGGCAGAACTGCCAATCTGCAAACTTGTAATTAATTACACATATCTGTGAAAGTGCCATTTTGTTCTAGAAATAAAGAAATCCACGGTTGTTTTTCTTATCTGCGAGTTAGATAGTTGTGCCAGACACCCAGTGTGCTAAACTCCGTTGGGCACCAAAGATCATTATTAACGTTTGGAAAAAAAACGTGGTGCTAGAATCTTTGGTAGATCCAAGCAAAAGTTGACTCAGACCGCTATTTGTCAAACTAGAGTCTATGAATAATTTTGTAAAAGGTTTAGATGTTCTGCATTTACTTTCATGCGTCAAAAGTTTTCCAGTCAAGATCTTGCCATCCAGCGGGGAAGATCATTGCCACCTCGAAGAAAAACATGCACTACACTTATGGCAATAATAAACTACGCAGTTGACGCGTCCGGAAATACTTATCTGTCAGTCAACAATAGTGACGCTGCAGATTGACTGATTGGTTGATTGATTCTTAGTGATTCCGGGCGCGTCAACTACAGAGGTCACTAGTCTCGTAAGTGAAGAAACCGTAAATAGTTCAATATCAGATGTTTCAAATTGGTTCCGAAATAACAAATTAATAGTAAACGAAAAGAAAACGGTATTAATGCAGTTTTCCATTTCAAATAAACAATTCTGTGCTCCATTGAAAATGAACGGTGTACCATTGACTGATGTTAAGGCAACAAAAATTTTGAAATGAAATTGAATTTAAATGTCCATTTAAATGAATTGAAAACAAAATTGAGTTCATTATGCTATGCGTTCAGAATTCTTGCAAATTCAGTCAGCCTTCATACTGTTCGTTGTGTATATTTGGCGAATGTTCATTCCCGCCTGAGATATGGCATAATATTCTGGGGAAATACATCTTATAGCTCCCAGACTTTTAGATTACAGAAACGAATTGTACGAATAATAACCAAATCTCACCCACGTGATTCATGTAAGCCTCTCTTCATTAATCTAGGAATTCTACCATTACCGTGTCTGTTTATTTGCGAATCAGTAGTTTTTGTCAAAAATGACTTGCTTAAGGGCGGGAATATATTTTTCAGAAAATGCCGATGTCTATTACTACAACACTCGACGTAGAAATCATATTCATCAGGTGACAGTATCAACAGCTCATTTCAAAAAATTCACATACAATACACGTACATTATTTTACAACACTTTGCCAGATGACATTAAACGATTAAATTCGATAGAAAAGTTTAAATCCCAAGTGAAATCGTTTCTGCTGCATAACTGTTTCTAAAGAATTAGAGACTGTACTGAGCATCACAAGAAAAGTAACATTAATTTTAACAATGATACATAATGCATTATTTACCATTTGGACTGTACAAATGTGTATAAACAATCTGTAATAACTATTGTACTACAGCCTCCGGGTCAATGACCCCCTTCTCGATCAGGTTTTGCTGAGATGGCCCCTTGTTTTGCCTCTGGACATAAATGTAACTTCATTTTCTGCGCACGTCTTCTACAATTCAGTGGGAAATACAATTATTCAAATTATCGTTTCCATGTTGTCGTGGCAGGAAGTAATATTCCGAAGGACAACATGGATAAGAGCCAAAATTTATTGCTTATTTATCCTTGAAAATAGATTTTATTACATGGCAGTTTTTTTTTTTTTTTCAAAATTTAAGTAATATATGACTTAGTGTAGGGATTACAGAATTTTGAAAATGTGCACAATTCACTTTTCCCCATAGCACGTCATACGCAGTTTTAACTGTTTTTTTGACGTAAAATAAATAAAATAAAATAAGTGTAGTGTATTTTTTTCAGCGGAGTCTTCCCCTCCCCCCTGGATGGCGAGATCTGGCATCGATCTACCGTCGGTTAGCGCGGTTTTCTCCAACCAGGTGTCTCCCATCAGCATTTCACCGCCTCAGTCAGGACAAGCTCTAAGCTCTCGATCGATCTCCCTTCATCTGAGGTAGGTAGTTCATGTTAGTGTAAGTGTGTGTAAGGGAAGGGGATAGGACAAGGAATAGGAAGAAAATATCGCGCGCTGTATGTGGCCCGTTTGTTAGGGTACTGCTCCGGCATTCACCTGATGTTGACTGAAGAATCCACGGAAAACTACCGATCAGAGCAGCCGGCCGCTATAATTCTCCTCCAGACAGTGACTACATTCGACCTAGCTGAAAAGCTAGTGTCGAAAATC
>BLKR01005903.1:0-69909 GCA_011170035.1 Teleogryllus occipitalis
AAAGAGGCCAGACCGGCGTGGAGTGCCCACAATTGAGGTTCTTTCTATGGACGAATTGTGTCTCACGCATAAATCTTAAGAGCTTTAGATCATGGAGAGAGGTAATTATGAAAAACTAATATTTTGAAAATGATTTGAGAGAACAAAATGTGAAATCCGCTTGAATAATAATTATGCCTTTGCAGCCTTTGGGGAACGAGAAATTAATAAGAAGGTTTTTTACAGATTTTTTATTTTTTATGGGTAAAATTTAGCGGTTCCCTGATTTTAACGATTAGATTGTTATTTCTGGAATGTGTGTTTGAACATTTAAGGTGCATGTTTTTCAACTCAAGAATTCCGAGGTGAGGAAAACGAAACTAATGAAAAAGAAGCAGTCCGAGGTGCATAGGAGCCAAGAAACAAGGTATTATTGCAGATGAGCGTAAAGAAGGCATATGCAACATTCTCAATATAACTTTAGAAAAGCGTGTAGCAGTAGCTGACTGCGTTTCATGGTGCAAGTAAAAAACTTGTAACTGCTAAACAATTTGTATCCCATACTTGTTTGTATTCTATAATTTGGAGAATATTATGTGTTAAACCTTTTACAATTGATCTCCGAAGGAACAAAACAATTATAAAATCAGTTTAACATAGGAATACTTGGAGCATTGACGTGCCTTACAGACAGATAGTTCTTCGTCCGAAGCGCGCAACGCTACAGTAGAGGAAGAATTTTAGTAGAAACGAAACAAAATACAATTCCGTTAACTTGTGACGGGAATTTGAGTGGTGTTATGAAAAAATGAAATGTAATTTTCTAGAGGGATGGAAAAAGGTAATGGCTATCTTACTCAATCTCTCCTTATTATATTTTATTCTTTTGAAGTTCTAAAACCAAATAGGTAAAATAATTTTAAATTCAATAAAACATCTGTGTGAATACAGTAAGAATTATAGGATAGAAGAGAGTTGTGGGTAAATGGGTGCTATTTTTCCGTTTATATTAATTGTGAAAAGCGCAACGTAAGGACACATCGGCCTGGAATATCTGCGCTTGCAGTAGCGTCAACTTTTGCATTTAACCTTGATTCAGCGCTCAGAAAATAACACGTTAATTGCCCATGAACACTGTACTATTCATTCCGCTGCGAGCAGTCGCACAGTACGGAGCTCCGCGCTCAGCGCTCCACCTGGCCTCGTACCTGTGTTCCGTGTTCCAGTGTAAGAAGAAGTGCTACAATAATAGTTTTCAACAACACTTCTAACTGTGTGCGCTAATATTGCAAGCAATTAGAGCAACATTTTCATCCGACAACGCTGGCATACGCCAGTGTATTGCAGATGCCCTCGCTCAGGTCTACTCGACCGAGGGCGAAATGGAGGTCGCTTAACAAGAAGGCGACGTCCGTGAACCGTCACTCCTACATATCCCAGAGCTACTAGAACATCAATTTGAACAACGGTTACCTCAACTCCCATCAGAACAGCCTCACATGTTAAGTGGGACAACCGCACCTCCGCTTACCGACCAGCAACGCATCATTGGCAGCCAGAAAGCCGCCTCAACAGACCTCAGCACGACGTCGCCACCTTCATCATCGGCCATCAATACCAAAAAGAGGTCAGTTAATGACAGTGAAATCCCCATCGAAACAAAAAAGAAAAGTGTAGTCTCGAGTAACACTAACGAGAACCCTAATCTAACCAGAGTGCCAGAATACAATGTCCCCGTCGGCAACAGATTCGGAGAACTCGCTAATCTGAATCCCAATCCTGAAGATAATCGGTTTGAATATTTAAATGTAAATACGGAAGATCACTCTTCGCAACCAGCCGAAATTCCTCCGAACTTTGTGGCGGACATAACCAGTGTACGATAGCTTATAGTCGAACTTAAAGGTAACGTCACAAACAATTTCATCTCAGACGTGAAAAACAACAAAGTCATGCCAATAATCCTACGGATTTCCATAAAATAATCAAATACATACTTATTGTAATTTCCATTCATTTAAAGATCCATCAAACAAAAAATTCTCTGTCGTATTCAAAAACATTCATCAATAAATAACAGAACCGGAAATATTGAAGAACCTGCAGCAACGCCACGCTTCAATAATCAGAGTCACCAGACTTCAAAAAGATGGCCTTCCAATTCCAGTAGTTGCTGCGGAATTCAACGGTTCTGAACCCATGGAAACCATTTTAACTAAGACGCAAAAAGCACAAAGGCCAAATTCAATGCCAAAGATGCGTAGACTATGGTCTGACCAAAAACAATTGTAACCACTCCATCAAATGTGCATTCTGTGCCGGGAACCATTACTCTGTGGTCTGCGGCCATAGCGTACTTGAATAACATATTCAATTCATGTTTCAGAAGCGGATATTTCCCTCATAAATGGAAACACGCAACCATCATCCCCATAGCAAAGCCAAACAAAACCCCATAAAACCCCGAGAGTTTCTGTCCAATCAGTTTATTGACAACTTTTTCCAAAATATTCGAGAAAATCATATTGAGAAGACTGAAAAACCGCCTACATTCAATCAATGCTATCCCAAAGGTACAGTTTGGATTTAAAGAAAGAATCTCAACGCAACACCAACTATTAAGAATTTCAGAGCTCATTTATTCCGTTTAAAAAAAAAATCACACCATAGCTATATTTATTAATATTACACAAGCTTTCGACCGAACTTGGCACCAAGCTCTTTTATACAAACTCATTCAAATAGGCACTCCACAATACTTAAAATCAATAATATTAAAAATCTCAAGCAATAGAACTGTCTCAGTCAATGTTAACAATCATTTATCCAACCCAAGAACAATAAACGCTGGATATCCCCAAGGTTCTCCGTTATCACCCACCTTATTCAATTTCTATGTCGCTGACCTACCTACACTTAATAGAATCACGATCGCTCAATTTGCCGATGGCATAGCCATATTTGCCTCTGGCACAACCCTCACTGAGTTAAGAACCCACTTACAACTGTATTTAAATATGAAAAACAGCTGGGCTGCTAAACTTAAAATCCAACTGAATCTTAACAAAACCGCTGCTAAAATTTTTACTTTAAGATCGCACTCTCCCCCACTCCCTCTCACTCTAAATAACAAATCAATTGACTGGTTCCCACCCAATAAACATGTAAAATATTTAGGCTTACCTTGATACCAAGTTAACTTGGGGAAAACATAAATGCCAAAGTGACCCAAGCTAAAATAAAACTGGCACAACTACGACCTCTAGTTTACAGAAACAGTCCAATACATTATAAATCAGCCATAGCAATTTACAAGACAATTTTAAGACCATTAATTTTGTACGCCAGCCCAATTTGGTCAATTCTGCCAAAACTAACATCCATAAACTACAAGTCTTGCGAAATAAATTCTTAAGAATAGTTGCTCATGCCCCTTGGTATACAACTAACAACCAGCTTCACAACGAATTTAATTTGGAACTAATTGAACAATACATCAAATATCTTCCAACCAACTTTTATCATAACCTACCTTAAATCCCAGACCTATCACCTTTCAAACTCCCCCAAAACTCCAATTACCAAATACGAATCAAAAACAAATATCCGTATTACATATTCCTAAAACAATTTCCTGATTTAGATTCAGACTGAGGACCCGAAAAGGGATTTTCCCCCTTGTAATAGCACGTAAGATTATATTTATGGTTAGCATATAAGTCTGTAAATACATATGTATAGTTATATTTACTTAGCTTTGTAAATTCTTCAAAAATTAATAAATTAAAGAAACTGTACTATTCAAGATTTACGAAAGTATCATTCGCATTGGCGTATGCTTTCGCTGGTCTAAGGCTTTTTGAATTTCTCCATTTATGTTAAGATTTGTGTTCTGAAATTTGATTAATATCTGAATGTTAATGAATATATGAATGTTTATGTCGGAAACGACAAATTTCAGAAACTAAATTTAAACGTACATTCCGAATTCAAAAAAAAAGCCTTGTCGAAGAGAAACACAAATAGCGTACTGAACTGTTAATCTGTGTTGGCGATAAATGAAGTAAAATTACTGGTAACGATTACTAAAATTGTTCTTCTTTTGTTATTACAGAATCTTTGTGAATTTCATGCACTAAATTACAAATTTTGAAACAGTGCAAAAGAGATATTTTATTAGGTTTATGATATGTGTTCGAAATGATCACCCGCACAATCTACGCGCACCGCAAGAGCGATCCACTCGCACACGACAGCACGACAGGGATCCTTCCCACGATGTCCGATGCGCGCACTATTCTCGGCTACCACTCGTCTGGTGCTTCCATTGGAGTAGCGTATACAGTGCTTTTCAAGTGTCCTCCGACGAAGAAGTCCAAAGCAGTCACGTCAAACCGCTCCCGACCCGGCACTCCTGAGGACACGGGCAACTTCCCCAGACTCCGTACGTATTTTTCATCCAAATAGAGAATGGGTGTTTATGCGCAAGCTGCAGCGGCGCGAGGCGGTAAATAGCGGCCTCACACGAAAAAGTTTGCTAGATTTTTTTTGTATCAAATAACTGAGAATTGTATTATGTTTATATTCTTCATTATTACTTCTTCACTATTCTTCAGTTCACTATACTACTTCATGTTTATTTTCTTACTAAATTCTACTTTGTATAAGTAAAATGTGTAGCTACTGGGTGGCTCATGGACAGCGTACTAGCTTCCCGTGAGTTCGATTCTCGGTCGAGGCAAAAATAGAGTTGTAGCTTTCCTTAAAAATCGCCTCAGTTTCTGTAGTTGTGTGACGAAGAAAAGTTCAAGCAGGCGGATGTTACTAGTTACGGCGAAGAGAATATGTTTGCCTCATTTCGCTCTCAACTTTCAATCATGGGAGTTTAACTAGAACCAGGCATGGGGGATACCGGTAGCTGGCCGGCGAAGTCGGGCTACCGACCCAGTCACGCCAAATACATACGTAATATAAGCATCTTTGCTAAGTGACAGGAGTATGTTTCAATGGAGATTTCTTTTCTTGTTTTCGTTTTGCGTTGTGTTAATAAATCATTCATTTAATTGTTGTATTTAGCAACAGTGTGAAATACATTAACAAGTCTTTATAAGTTAACAATTCTCTTGCGGACGGACTTTTAACAAACAAGAATACTTGTCTTTTAAATCTCCTAGCCTGAACGTAGAAATTTAATACTTTTATATCACTCTAGAGTATACAGGGTTTCAAAATAAAGATTCTTTTGATTCATTTCTTTTTAATTTTGCTCTCAATTGAGAATTTGAAATCCGTCTGAATGTTTCATTTCAATGAATAATTTCTTTGCTTTAAAGAGAAAATGGGAATTAATATAGCTAAATTTGTGACAATGATTGTCACGTAAATTTTTACAGACTGTCATGGCCCAGGAATCCAGTGAAGTACCGCCACTTCGGGACAATGGTACAACCCTTAGTTTTAAATCTCGCGTCAATTTCTCTGGATGCAGTGTCTGCGAGCTCTAGTAAGCTTGTTACCGTGTTCGCGACCTTCACATGCCTGGTTTATATCCTTCATTTTTTAGAACATTCCATCCACGCTGATGACTACTTATAACTTTCATGTTTATTCTCTAACGGACTTACTTACTTACTTACTTACTTACGAATGGACAGCGCTTTTAACAGACAAGAATATTTGCCTATTAAACCTTCTAAATTGAACGTAGAAAGTTGATACTTGTATATCACAGTTCAGTAATCAGGATTACCAAATCACAATTCTTTTGATAATTTTTTTTTTTAATTTTACTCTCAATTGAGAATTTGAAATCTGACTGTTGTATTATTTCAATTTAATGGATCATTTCTTTGCTTTAATGGGAAAATAGGAATTCATTTAGGAAAATTGTGACAATAATAATTATTGTCAAGTAACGAGTTACTTGACAATTTTTGTCAAGTAACTTCTCCCAAAGACTGTCACGAGACAGGTATCCAATGACGTACCTGCTACTGTACCATTTGTACAATCCTTACTTTTAAATCTCGCGCCAGTTTTCTCTTGAGACAGTGCCCGCGAGCTCTAGTAAGCGTGTACCTTGCCCGCGATCTTGACATGCCTGGTATATACTTAATTTTTGGAACATTCCATCCACACTGATGATGCATCATTGTAAAACTCCCCACTTGCTGTGTACTAACAGTTGGATCGTCCGAAAAGGCGTTCAGCACGGTCTGCGTTCACTTTGAGCGTGTCCCCACACTTCTGGAACGTTATCCCGTTATTCTCTGTCATGTTTCTAAGAGTAATTTTCGGCAAAAGACTTGCCAAGAAAACACACATAAACGGAATCATTGACATAACTGGTAGTGCTAAAATTGCACATATTTTCTCGCTCGTATTTTTGCACGCAAAACTACTCGAGAAGTACTCAAATTTTCGTAAAATTTTACATGACCTCCTTTCAAAATCTATCTTTATGGAACATATTTCATTAAGGGAAAAATCTCTATCTTTAATATTTTAGTTGAAGGGAGATTCCGAAAAAATGGTGAACTTTTTGCAATTTTCGAAAAATCATGGTTTTCAAAAATTATGAGACCTGAACCATTCACGTAAACATCCTTTACACTGTCCAACAAAAAAATTAATAAAAAATGAAGCCATTATTTGAAAATTTGGAAAATGTCCCAGGAGATTCATCAAAAGTACTCCCCAAAATTACAATATCGGTTGTAAATTCAAGGGGGCGGCAACATCCCCCACACCACGTGTTCGAGGATTTCTTTTGTAAATTTAGCATCTGGATGTATCCACCATATCGTCACCAGGGCCTTGTAAGAAGAGTTTTTCTCTCTACTCTGTAGCGAGAAAAAAATAAAATTTAAAATTTCCAAGCACCAGTAGCTCACAGCATTGATTATAAATGTTTCACCGCTGAGAGAAGGATACAATGTATTAATTTTCAAATCCATTACGTTACGAACATTGACATTCACATGTGTTACTTCCTTACAGGAGATTATTCTTGCTTTTTCAATTCAACGGCCCTTGCAGTTTTTCCTTTACCTTGGTTTTACCAGCGCTATTCCGAGATTTTTTTTATATATCTAGGATTTTGATTTATTTTTATTTATGAGCTTTAATTTTTATTTATTTTCACCAAAACAGTAAAAATTGTATATGATATTGGGAGAAGTATATACCAACAAACGCTTTCTTGAGCTCCAGAATCCATTCTTCACTCTTTTGTTAAACATAGTTAAATTATGATTAATAGTACTATCACAGCGACAGAGCAGCATTTAAAAAATATACATTTTTGCTCTCAAGTTAAAGAAAACTTTTTTACATTCATGAACGAAATGCAAATTAGATTCATAGTGTTGCTAACAAAATAGTAACCCACGTCTTAACATTTATCAGTTGTTAACAGTTGTTTTTTAACAGTTGTTAATTTAACAGTTGTTAAGATCTCTTAACAACTTAACATCTCTGACTCCCACACACTCAAGACAGAAGCACAGCAGATATACCATCCCCTTCCTTGGAACAATGCCTCTAAACATTGCCAAAAACCTCAGACAATTTGATATACACGGCACATACAGCACACCAAACAATCTCCTTAACACATTTTCCCACAACAAAGATCATATCCCCAAGTCTCTATTATGTGGAGTATACTTCATTTCCTGTGGCAGTTGCAAAGGGCAAAATATTGGCCAGACCCGAAGTTCCTTTAAACAAAGAATCAAAGAACACATACATGCTCTTACACACAAAACAACACAATCACACTTTGCCAACATCTCTTAGGACATGGAACATCTCTTAGAACAAGAATATCCATTTAATGCAGACAGTGAGGTCAAAAGTTTGGAGATGGAAAACAAACATTCCCACAGAATTAAATTAGAAACCATTCACATCAATAATTTATTAAACAATCCCCAACACACTATTCTGAATGAACAAGTTCCTTCTCTCTCACCCCTCTTGAAACTCGTCCCTTTCCACAAACATTAACCCATCTTCCCGCCTCTTTTCCGCCTTTCCCCTAATGGCCATTTCCGAGAAAAAACCTGCGGTTTCTCCCCTCTCCATTGAGAGCTGTCTTTAAATAGCGGGCAATGCCCTTCATCCTCGCTGTCTCGTTTGGACCGAGGCCCCCAGCCACCTCAGAATCGGTAAATCAGTTTGCTCATCTAAATTTATTTATTCAGTATCTATTTGCCTACATTTGTATTTAATTTATTTTTCTTCACTTTAGAATAGTACATCTATTATTAGAACTATATTCCAAATTATGTTTATATGTTCACATTTTATATTCCAATTTTCTATTTCACTTAAATTCTAATTTTATTCATAATAATATCCTATATTTGATACAAAAAATGTAATTTAGTATATTAATGTTGTTGTTATTGTTATTATTATTATCATTAATATTATAATAACATAATAATATCATTAATACATTAATTAACATTAATAATCATTAATATCATTAATATCATATTATATTATTATTATTATCATTAATATAATAATAATAATTATTATTATTATTTGTAGCACTGAAGATGGCCGCAATTCGTCCGAAAAAGCTTTCTGCTGAAATAAAGAAATACGACAAAACAACGCCTCAATTTCACTTCGACTATACTGAGCATCACAAGGAAAGTAACATTAATTTTCACAGTGATATTTAATGTATTTTTTAACATTTGGTGTGTATAATTCTGAACATCTTGTAACAAGTATTGTACCGCAGCCTCTGGGTCAATGACCCCCATCTCAATCAGATTTTTCATCCAGTTTCCCTGATCCTTTGAGTATATGCTGAGATTACCCCTTGTTTTGCTCCTAGACAAAAATGTAACTTCATTATCTGTGCACATCTTCTAGAATTCATTGGAAAATATAGTTATTCAAATTATTGTTCATGTTATCGCGGCACGATGTATTATTTCTGCACGAAGGACATGATGAGGGATAAGAGGCACAATTTATAACTGATTTACCTTTGAAACTAGATTTTATTACATTGGAGCGAATATTTTATTAACAATTCTTGCAAAAAAAACACTTTTTCTTTCTGTATTCAAAATTCAAGTAGTATATTGGTTAGGGTAGAGATCACAGAATTGTGAAAACGTGCACAGAATTCACTTCTCTCTATAGCAGCTTCTCTCTATAGCATTTATTTTACGCCACACACAGTTTTTAACTATTTGTGGCGTAAAATTAATAAAAAAATAAAAATTGGGCCTGATGCATCGATTTTAATTGTTTAATGTCATCAGGCAGAGTGTGTTAAAGTAACGAATCTGGATTTCTTGTAATGCTGTTGATATTGACACCTGATGAATATTCATCCTACGACTTGTGTTGTAATTATAAATACATGAATTATATAAAAATGTGTTCCTACTTTTATGTCAGTTGTGGCAAAAACTAGAGATTCCTAAATAAACAGTCAAAGCAATGGTAGTATCCGAAGCTCAATGAAGAGAGGTTTGCAGAAATCACGTGAATGGTGTTATGTTATTTTTCTGCATTTTTACTAATTGTGTACAGTTAATAAAATTACATATTGAATATTGTCATAGCGAATATATACAAAAACCTAAAAATAAGGGGAAAATTCTAGCTACACTAAGAAAAAGTAAAGGTCTGTTTCAGATATTTTTCTTTGTAATTTTTTCTATCGTAAAACTAACAAGAAAAATGCATTATGGTCGCTAATGACCTAGATGTTGATGCGACCTTAAATAACAAAAAAATGCATTAACACGAATGTACTCATTATTATTTCTCAAATGTTCTGTTTTTGTTTTTAGAGTTTGTCGGATTATTATTAGTTGTCTTTTAATAGTTTCAAAAACAACAGAAAAAATTTGCTACTGTCCTTGTTTTAAAATGTGTATTTTCGGCATTGCAAAATAAAAGGAGATACGAATTTTCTGAACAGTCCAAAATGATTCGATAGTGGACGAGTCCTAAAGAGAAACTTGAAATAATGGGGAAATGTAAAAACATTTTGTAAACTGAAATCGAAATTGTATAAGGATGTGGAAGATGAAATTATTGGATGATAAATAATGTGTAAATAGTAACATTACATTTCCAATATTTAAGTAATACGGGAATTTTTTAAATTTTTAATATTTAAGTAATAAATGGAAAAGCACAACTGAAGATATGACATCCGTGTTGGCTGAAAAGTGTCCAACTTTGAGTGTGTCATTTACCAAAAATTATTTATTCGAAAATTAAGAAGCAAAACAATAGAAGAATTCGTAGCCTAATAAATACGTACCTACAAGCCTACAGAAATCATTTGGATGACAAATTTGCTTCTTAATTGTATGAATGACATTGGATGACATTTGCTTCTTAATTGTATGTGTTTAGTAATCTAATGTTTATGTGGTATGGGATGTGCCTGCCTAGAATATTATGCCATATCTCAAGCAGGGTTTGCTCAAATGAGAGACCCGATTTTTTTTTACACCATGAATCCGATTGATACATCTGAAATCGTACTATTTATTTATTTAATTACTATTTTTTACAAAGAATATTCATGTTATCAGCGAGCGGAAGTTTTTGATGGGCGAGAGCAATTTTTTTGTGAACAAAAGTATATTGAGCTGAAGATGGATCCCTGCGGGGCACCATGCTCAATTGGCAAAGAATGTAGAAAATGAGTTAATAATGTTCTTTTGTGCCAGTACAATAAATCTACTCTTTGCGGGCGATGTTTAAGGTATGACCGGTAGCGGTAGCTCGGTGCATCAATTGATGTCACTGCAGCGCTTCTAACCTAGGTTCCTAGGTCCGAGTCCTGACGGTGGCAGGATTTTCGCCACTAGCTTTTCAGCTAGGTCGAATTCAGTTGCTGTCTGGAGGAGAATTCTAGCGGCCGGCTGCTCTGATCGGTAGTTTTCCGTGGTTTCTCCGATCTACACCAGGCGAATGAGGAGCAGTACCCTAACAAACGGGCGACGGACCGCGCGCGATCTGTCCTTCCTCTTCGTTGTCCTACCCTCTTCCCTTACACACACACTTACACTAACATGCACTACACTGCCACATATTCCGGGAGACCGGTCGGGAGCTTAGAGCTTGTCCCGTTTGGGGCGGTGCCCCGCTGGTGGGAGAGTCCTGGTTAGGGGGAAGGCCCACTAGACGACGGTAGGTCGGCGCCGGATCTCGCCATCCAGCAGGGGAAGATTACCGCCATCTTACGAGAAAAAACACGCACTACACTAACGGGACTAATGACCGAAGCAGTTGACGCGCCCGGAAACACGAAAAAATCAATCAATCAATTTAAGGTATGAGGATATCCAGTCTAGGAGTAATCGAAGAATTCGACACGAAGGTAATTTTGAAAGCAAAATATGTCAATGACGATCTCAATTTCAATGAAGTTTTGAAATGTTAACTTTTTGCCATTTTCGAAAATACCGAGAGTTATCGGAAAATGGGACTAGCACCATATTTTTATCGTCCCTTCATAATCCAGAGAATAAAATTTTAAAAAATTGGAGAGGTTTTTGAGAAAATAATTGTTTGAAAAATTTAAAAATTTCCTTTTCGCGCTAAATTAGACGGAAACTATTCTATTTTCGAAAAATTGTACATGACGTTATTTCTACATCTGTCTTTAAAGAACAGATTTCAATTAGGAAAAACCTGTAACTTCAATATTATAGTTGTAGGAAGACGTAAAATATTTAATTTTTGCAATTTTCGAAAAAATCTGAAATTTCAACGAACATGAGACTTTCACCTTTCTCTTAAGACCTTTACGCTATCCGAGGACAAAGTTTAATAAAAAAGTTTGGAGTCATTTTGGAAAAAATTTTGAAAATGTTTCATGTAAAATTGCTTCAAAAATCAAAATATTTGTTTGGAACTCCCAATGCTCGTACTTAGTTCAGACCGGTGCGGTGATGGTTATGAGATTTTTTTGGCGAGCCGTTATTATTTTTGACCCACTACATGCCCATGAGGTTTGTACCATTCTGTGTCACCTGATATGCTATACACTATAAATAATACATCCTAAAGAGACTCGATTTGTCCTTCACATAAGTATTGATTAAATTTCGGACTCTTCCTGTTGTCTGTAAGGAAAGTAACGTATGCTCCAATCTATTCAAATAAGATTGAATACACAATAATTGGAAAGAATAAACAGCAAGAGTTTAACGCAGTAATATATTTATACTAACTTATTTGAAGTGCTCTACAATACTTTACAATTCTGTATTATTATTGTTATGTTATGTTATTATTATTATTATTATTATTATTATTATTATTATTATTTATTGATAATTAATTTCGATACTTCAGTTGTATGGAAAATTTGAATTTTTTTAATTTGCGACGAATAACCGACATTCATTTTAACGACGAGGCAATTAAAAAAAAAAGAAAACTTCATTTGTGCGATTTTCGTTTGATTGATCCCATAAGCAAGATAAATTCAATTGAAAAATACCTTGTGCATTGATTCATTCAGTTGATCAAACAGCAGGGAAAGGTAGTTATCACGAAGAGACTTTCCATCAGGGCTTACGGAAAAAAGTTTATATTGGGAACGCAATACGATTTATTTCTCACGCACCACGGGACAAGGGCGCAGCGCCATCTCCACATCTCGTGTCGCGGCATAAAACACTGCACGTCAAAACAGAATGGAGCGCTCGCCTCGGGTCTGCTGGTTTGGCACGTATTCGGCGCCGCCGATGAGGGCGTTTTTTTCCCCGCCCGTGATTTTCCTCATCCAGCTCCGGGCGACGGCCTGTACCTGGACAGTGGGTCGCAGCCGGTGCCTCTTCCCCACCCCACCCCAGCTACCCGCCTCCAATCCACCCCATCCCATCCCATGCGTACCTGACCCTCACCCTTATCCCCACGCCCACCCCACACGAATCTACCTCTTTGTGCCCGATCACGCCCCTTCCTCGCTAGCGACGGCTGCACAGTGTCCCCAAATGTTTTTTTTGGGAGATGCACACGTCCACTTCCGCAGCCGCATTGCTGCTGCGTTCTAGGTATGGTTGCAAACGTTTTGGTCGTCCTACTTCGACTTTCTTTACATTTACTTTGAAGTGCGTACCATTTCCTTCACATCTCACTGATTAATAGGGAATTTGTTGAGACGAAACTGGATGAAATTCCGTAAAACTTTGGAAAAAATAATCGGACTTAACCTTACTTTCCAACAAGCTTATCTTATACGTCAGAATGTAATTAAACTCTTCTTTGATATGCGAGATCAATACCTCTGCTAAATTTTAATGAATTTCGTTTCTGTATCAGTAAAAGAGTTAACCTATGTAACAAATGAGAAATAATAGCATATTTAGTCTTGTACTGTCATTCATATTCTGTTCATTTAAGCACACTTAAATTTTTATTTCAAAACAAACGTTTCATTGTTTCATCGACATGTATAGGTTATATTGCAATCATACAAACCTTGTTGAAAAAGAAATTTCTTCGAGCTACATTTTATGTGTAAAAAGAGCTTGAGAATTTTGAATTGAGATAAACGCAAACAGAGAATAGAGCTGTAAGTATTGGTAATAGTGTCTTCAAATATATTCATTCAACATTAAAATTGTGAACGTTACTAAAACGAAAAGAAACTCAACAAATGTGATAGTCGAGGGACGTCTTTACCTACAGTAACATCATAGCAAGATAAATTGCCGTGAATTTTTATCCACGGAGTGAATTTTGTAATTCGTTCAGATATACAAGAACAATCCAATTATTATTTTCATGGAGGATCAATTTCTGAAATTATCTTTAGTAAAATGTAGTCAGTATCAGACAGTATCTGCGAGTAAAAATTTGTATAAATATGTTAAATATTAAGGACAGTCCAGAGATTTATCTATATTTCTATAGTTTTCAATGCGGAAGTAAATTATGCAGTCTCCGGCCATGTGAGAAGTGTCTTTGGCTCCATTAGAACCAGGAACTCAGAGAAAATTGAAAAACGATTAAACAGTTTCAACTTTGACAGAAATAAAATATTTGATTGTATTCTAATACTGCTCATAACGATTAAATTCTCGCATTCAGTGCGATACTGGTTTTGACACAGCTGTCATGCGGGAGTGAGGCTCCGAAGGTCTTCCGTCATTAGAATTTGATATTAACTGTTTCGTTATGGAAATTCAACTTTTTCGTCAATCTTGTTACGTGAAGTGAACTGTTGTACTGTATATGTACTACACTATTTGTGTATACATTATTTGTGAGGACTGTATTTGTTAAGGGACACTAGAATTGAAATTTCATTTATTGTCATATTATTTGATATTATTTTATTTGTTGTTCTTGACTAGTATGCGTGCTACTTTTTGGAAAACCATTTTTTTTGTTTTTAAGCAGCAGTTTTGCTGTTGCAGATCACTAGGATTTCATATTGATCGTATAAATAACAATTAATATATTTCTAACATAAATAAATTAATTTTCAGAACATACTATTTCTATGCGATAATTGAAAAGGAACCTGTGAAATGTGGAAGAGCACACCCAGATCAGTTTCCTATTTTCCCACAATGAGAATGAGAAACAGTTTTAAATGACCATCAGATTTGCATAATACTTGAAAAATGAATATAGAACCTAAAGAAAAAATACGTACGTAGGTAGTAAGATACACTGCAAAAAGAATGATGAGTGGAATTAATCCATTTATCCATTAGTATTTTACATCAGAAATCATTGCGGATCCAAAGGACATTTATAAAAATGACAAATTATTCACTCATACAGATACTTTAATGCTTTTTTTAGATACTGTTTGATACCTTCCTTTCAATCCCCCTGTTCTTAGATAAAAATGTATTTTTATTAACCAAACTTCAGTACTTTACTAACCAAATTTTTCAATGTCCGATTCTTCTAAAATAAATTGTGTACTGCCAACAACTTTAGAATGAATATGTTATTAAAAAAATTGGTACAGAGTCTACTGATACTGTTTCTTGTAAGTGATTACCATATCGATGTCTGAGTAGCGATAAACATCATATATCACCCCCATGCTGAAACACGTTTTTGTGATCTTCGATCGTCAAAATATTTACAAATAGTGTGCGACCTAGAGGAATCTCACAAAACCAACCGTGGAAAAAACCCTTCTACATTAACATACTCGTGTAATTTATATATAAAAAAATCGCCGTTTCCGGTGCAAGATTACAATACTTTGTTTTCTTACGAAATGAGGGCGAAAGAGTAAAATGGAGAAAATAAGAAAAAGTTGATGCTTGCATGATTTTTTAAACGGTTTGATAATTGATAGGACATATGGTTTTGTTTATACCAATCAATTATAAATAGCTAGGTATTATC
The DNA here is from genome assembly GCA_011170035.1 of Teleogryllus occipitalis. NCBI lineage: Eukaryota > Metazoa > Arthropoda > Insecta > Orthoptera > Gryllidae > Teleogryllus > Teleogryllus occipitalis. The sequence continues at coordinate 15,364 of BLKR01005903.1, forward strand.
GAACACGATGTATCGATAGATTTATATTGGTTTATTTTAAAACCCTGGTAATGTAATTTATTATATTTGACATCTGTATTACTAATTTCCAATGTGAACAGAAACTGCAAAAAAGTCTATGCAGTTTCCGGCCATGTGAGAAGTGTCTATGGTTTCCTTTCGTTAGACACCTAGAAACTAGAGAAAAATACAAGATAAAGAAAAACAATTTCGATTTTGACCGAAAAATGCAAATATTTGATTTGTTATTCCGCTTATTATCATATTAGGCATACCGACTGAATTGTCATACTCAGTACTTCATTGCTTCTTTGCTGCAAGAAAGAGGCCGCCCACCATTATACTAGTAACTTGCTATTTTATTCATGTAACGCTTATTTCTTATACACAAAATCTTAAATTTTGAATGGAACATTGAGTAATATACTTCTTTCTGAATGACAGTACCACTGATATCATATGCAGTACACAGACATGTTTTTAAGAATCAATAAACTATAAACACGTTATCTAGCTGTTTATATATTGATACCAATATTTCAGTGTGCTATTGATACCACAATACCATAATATTTTCCAGCATCAAAATCAGTACTGATAATATCAGTCAGGAAATCCAGTATCAATATCAATTCTGATATCTATCCGGATAATCTAGTGTAATAGTAACTTGTCACTTGTAATAATACGTCACTTACAGTTTTACTGTTTCTGTTGAAACAAGTCAAATTAAATCATATCTAATAATATCGAAAACAAAATACCGCTTCTGCAATAATCGGAAGTATTACAATGCGTCTTCTTGCCCATTTTGATAGACTGTGTCGCATACGCCACACCGAGCAAAAGCCCATTACGGGCACTGTGACTTTATGGACAGGCGCCACCCTCTCCCCCTCTTCCCCTCCTCCTTCCCCACCCCCACGGCCCCCTCCGCCCGCTCGGCGCGCCCCTCCCGCTTCATTAGCCCAACGGGGGCGGCGCGGCGGCGCAACCCGCGTCTGATGAGAGCGATTTTGCGTTCCAGCGCCCGCGCCCGCGCCAGCACCGGCGCCCGGGGCCTCCGCCCAAACGCCGCCGGCGCGCCGGCAAAGCCCAGGGAACACACGACGCCTCCCCTCGAGTTACACGCTTACGACGGATAATTGGGCGCGTTAAATGCGAAAGGTGAGAAGTTTGAGAGGAGATGAAATAAAAAGCCCGCGCGGAGCGTCCGCGCGAGACGGCGACGGAATGATGCGGGGCTTTTCTGGGCGTGCCAATCAGACGCCTGAAAATCATGGATGGGCTTATTCGCTGATCAGTCAGCACTCGTCGAGACTCAAAGGCCGGGAACTTCCTTGATATTTGTTGTGCAACTCTCACAGTATTCACGATATCTGTAACGCCACTCGCACATAAACTGATCTTTGTTTAATGAAGAGCAACCAATTCCACTCTCACCCTTTACGCGAGGAGCCCTATTTAGTCGGAAACCCACTTCATGTTTGCGGTAACCAGCCCCTGAGGCGGAGTGGACAGACAAACTGGTGTGAGAAGGAGGTCTTGATAGGGATATTTGTTGGTAATTCAGGGAAAAGTCTATCGGGTTTGTTGTGGGTCACTCAGTAGCTGAATGTGGATCTGTTCCAAGTGAAACGGTGGCTGAACGACCGAGGAGGCCAATAGAAGCTCTCTTAGACCTAGCTGTCCCGCGGAGCCCAACTATAAATGTCAGACTTTCTTAGACTCGTCTTTATTATGAGGAAGCCGGAGAAGATTGTTATGAATGGGCATTTAAGGAATAGCGACGCTGGCAATCAATCCTCGCAAGACTGCACAATAGATCCTGTCACTGAGTCAACTCTGTCAAATTAGTTACCTCTGGTAGTGAACCTAGTTAACCCTGCAGGCGTCGCCATACCACTTACGACTACCACATAGACAGCAGCGACTTCTGCTGAAGGTCAGGAAGAAACCACTTACAGGATCCTCTATCGTATTAAGGTCATCTAGCCGCCGTATGAGATGGACGAATGATGTGAACATCTCCATAATGCGTGCCCTAACATTAGCCCAAAAGTGGCAATGAGTGTGAAGAGTTTCGAGTAAGGATTCTTGCGGAATGGAAAATAATCTATCTAGACGGCTTACTGAATGAACAATGGGGTTGCAGTTTAAATTCTATTCAAATGAGTCACGTATTCTTAGATACCAAAGTGAATAGACTTAAACAAATAGATAACTACGTAACTACAAAAAAGACACAACGAGAGAACACACTACTAGGCGAGAAACAAACACAAGAAGAAGAAATTAGAGCTGAAAATCAAGCGAATCAAGCGACGCCAAATTTTAATGAACAATGAATAAAATCATCAATAAACTAAAGAAAAACTTCGAGAAATATTATTTCTATATAAGATGTCTCATTGCAGAAACGACCACGTATATATAAGGTCTAAGAAACTTTACGCTGCCAGCCCGGTGGCCGAGATCGCAGAGGCAGTAGTGTTGTAGTGATTCGGACCGAAGGGTCACGGGTTCGATTCCCGCTTCGGGCTTGATTATATTTGTGTTCGTTCTTTCACCCCTTATATATCATCACCATTTCGTTTCATCTTCATAGTCACCATAACTTTAACTTCAATAGTGGTCGCTATTGATCTAGATGCTGGTGCGATTTAAATAACCAAAGAAAAGCTTTACGCTACTTGTAAAGTAATGAAATACTCTAGTTGGAAATGTAATATAAAAGTATATCTTTGGCAGTGTGCCGCTTTAGCAGTTTATACTGTTTGGGTAGAACAAAAAGATGACAGAACAAAGGAAATGCTTCCATGAAATGGGATAAGATCAATTACCAAAATAATGAAGTTGCGAATGAACCTTAAAGATTTCGATTCGAGGTTGAAAGATGAAGAGGAATGAGATGCCTCCCTTTGAAATTTCCCTTGCTGATATCCTATGCACACTAAAGGGTGTACAAAGTACACAGAATTGGAAGTCTCCAAGTCCGGAAGGTATCGAAAATATTTGGTGAAAATTCTTTACTGCAACTCATCCATGCCTAACTCGATTATTCATAGAAAATTTGCAAGATCTAAAATTATTCGCGACGTACTTGAGAGGTAGAACTTATATTGTGTCCAAAGCCAGTGGTATTGGCGGATTTGGACTTAATTTCTTGAAGAATGTGTTGTCATTTAGCCGATCAGCACATTTTGACAGCTGAACAGAATGGCTGTCGCGAAGAAAATAGGTTATGCAAATAATTTTTAGTAATAGGTGGTGTAATTAAATAGCAAATACGAAAGCACCAGAGCAGCCTTCCTGTATGTATGTATGTATTTTTGGCGCAATAGCCTCTGACGAAGCCTGGGCATGCCAGCGGCGTCCCGGCCTTGCGACCACGGGTTACGGACTACGTGTGGTTAGCAAGTACGCATCCCTACGCCATGTTCTGGTCTTCTAAACTTCAGAAGCGAGTTTTCTCATCGTCAAACAGCAGCATATACTGGGACATTGTCAGGAAAACGTACACTATAATCTTGCCCGACCGGGGATCGAACCCGGGGACGCGTCAGGGAAAGCGAGCACGCTGAGCAATGTGCAAGGGCAATCTTTCTGTCGGTTGAATAAATTACAAAAAAAAGCCCTTAATTCGATGCCTCATTTATGTCCTCTAAGTGTTTTAGTCATTTATAAGATAGATAGAAAACTGATAATTCTCTTGAGGAACTGCTTGTCGGAACAACGGAACACCTAATTTTGTTATGGTTTTGTATAGCACCCCATTCTTTGAGGTACACATAAATGATACTCATAATGCTCATAAAAGTGTTGCGGGGTAACGAGGGTACCATCTCCGCCAAAAATATGATAAACGTTGATGAAAATAATATTAAATAATATTTATTCGTTATTTTCTAAAAAGTAGCGAAAAAGGCCGAAAAATGGAGTGTTTATAGGATTTGTGGTATCCTTAAACCCATTTTAAAAGCCGTTTTATTGGTGCCGATGTTGTTATTGCATGGAAAACTAACTTTTTTTCACTAAGCCATTGACTTCTATTTTTTTCGATACAGCCCTATATTAATGTGTGTGTGTGTGTGTGTGTGTGTGTGTGTGTGTGTGTGTAGGCGTATGTGTGTGTGTGAATACAGTGTTACTATCGATTACATTTTTAAACTGTCAATTTGAATAAACTTGTTAAACATTTTTTGGGGGAAACAATTTGAAATATCTAAATTGTCACGAAGAAATAATTCCATATATATCAATGTAGTGCTACTATGTCTAAGTTCATAACGAAATAAAACGGATAATTTTAATGAAAAAATCTAGTTTTTTAAATAACGTTCAAATGTGTACTAGCATAGCGGTAGATAATTTGAATTTGGTTGGCCGTCCGGGAAAGTACCCTAATGATCAGACGGAGGCTTTTGCAGCGCGACAACTCGTTACGTCCAACACGCTGCTACAAGTATCTGAAATACCGACTAGCGATGCCATTGGCTAAACACCATCCCCCCCCGCGTAAGTCAGCAAAGTTTAAGACATTGGGTGCGGTTCAGTTTACTAACGCATAACACTCGATTCTCGTTAACGAATTCAAAGCTTGTAAGATAATGTGATCTTGCTAATAAAGTAATGAATATTTACTTTATGGCATACTATGTCATAAAGCACCAATGGCGTATTATGCTCTGTCTGTAATCTTTGTTACTGCCTTCCGTCATAGATGCTGATTGGCTGGTGCGTTTACGTTTGCAAGACTCTTGATAGTTTAGGTCGTCGGCTGACTTTAGTTTGTTGTTAGTAATTGTTGATTAGTTTTCATTGCATCTTATTGTGCTTTTGGTTACGCGCACCGCATGTCGTGTGATTTTTAATATTCGAGATGAGTTCTCATATAAATTATATGTATTAAAATATCAAGAATATCGCAAATTAGATACCATGGTGAAAATAAAGAGAGGCAAATTTCGACAAAGTGTACAACATTCTGTAAAAAAAGTCTCGTTAAAAGTATTTATCTTCAAACACTTTTTCTAGAAGAAAAGCAATAAAGGCTTTCAGTATTTCTTTGGTTGTGGTTCTTGTTCTGACATTAGAGAAAGTCTACCTACTAGACTTAAGTGTAAGATAATTAAGAAAAACAAGTAAGAGCTAACAAATTAAGCAGAAAATTAAAAGAAATGTCAAATTTCTTGAAGGACTACACTATTCTACAAGGAACAATTTTCTTATACGTTGATGGGTCTTTTTAAATGATTTTAGGAAAATAATTTCAAGACTAGAATTATGAAGGTGTTTCTGAGCTACGAGAAGTATTGGGTGATAGCGGGTTACCTTATGTAGAAATATAGTACGTTGGACGAAGGCGTGCAGACGTGGGCGCCTCGCACCCGCGGATGTGCCGCGCAGTAGACGAGAGGCGGGAATACCCACGAATCGCACGCAGCGCTTTCCTCATCGTCGGCAAAATATCTAGAAAAGTTGGGTATAACTAAACGTTGGGATGCGAATAATGTACTTTGCTTCCTTTTATGTTAAATAAAACAATCATTTCTAATTAATCCTATTTTGATTTCCTCTGATAGTTGTTGGATCATGTGCCAAAACACAAAATTTCTCCTATCATTACGAAGCACATGCCACTGACCTTCAAACACATGTAGTGAATTTCTATTCTTCTATTGATGATATAATATGTATGAATTGTATGATCCTCATACAAAACAATCTCACACAAGATAATAAATGTAAAACTATTTATTGCTATTTCTTTAGAGATCAATCATTCAACTAATTTAATTAATTTTAACGTATGGTTATTAGTCACATTAGAATTTTATTCAAAGAGAATATATACAGGGATTCATTCATTTTTTCCCAGACCGTTTGAGCAAAATGCTGAGATGGTACCTTGTTTTCTTCTGGACATAAATATAACTTCATTATCTGTTCACCGTCTTCTAGAATTCCGAAGGAAATAAAGTTATTCAAATTATCGTTCTCCATATATTCGCGGCAGGAAGGATTATTCCTTCATGAAGGATATAATAAGGGATAAGTTCCTTAATCTAGAGCTGATTTACCCTTGAAAATAGATTTTATTCCATCTGAGAGAATATTTTGTTAACAATTCGTGCCAAAATCGTTCATTTATTTCTATATTTAGAATTCATATATTATATGATTTAGGATAGCGATCACAGTATTGTAAAAACGTGCAGAGAATTCACTTCTCCACGTAGCACATCACACACAGTATTTAACTGGTTTTTGACGTAAAATACTTGTAAATAAATAAATGAATATTTATTTTCTCTACGTAGGTACATAGTTTTTTTACCGTTTTTTTGTAATAGTTTCTTTGGCAGAAACTTTAAGATCTTTCGAACAATGCGATGTTATGATGGCCTTTTTTTTAGTTCTGTCTCATTTTAATTTGGACCTTCTTTTGGCACAGGAATACATTTCGTCTGGAGAAACTATCAGGGACAGATTTTACCTCCATCAATGACGTAATGACTTCAACTTTCAATGTAGACTTTGAAGATTATTCTTTTCTACAATATTTTTTAAGTATACAGAAAAAAAAATGTTTAGAAAATGGCGCAGGTCTCATTTTCCTTCAACACTCTGAATTTTTGAAATAATGTGAGAAGGTATGTGATGTTGTAGCGCCACTAGTTTCCCGTAGGATTCCAAGGGTAATCGTTCTCGTTAAGATCACATGCACGAATATTAGCACAATCAAGTAATAAAAATGTTACATTGTAGAAAATACTTTTCTGTCGTGCTAAAAAAATTTTTTTTTTCTGAAGTGAACGTTGATATTTTCAATTTTGGGTCATTAATATTTTATAAATATATGTGTCGTATTTAAATGTATCGTTTTCTCTCGCAGGTAACACACGCATTCAATATCAGAGTTAATTTGTTTCCAGAACTTCTGAAGCTAAACTAACCACAAAAACGTTGCATTAAAAATACTCTATTTAAAATTCAATGAAAGTTTAATAAACGTTCAATACATCGTGATCGAAATACAATATTCTTTTCCCCAATGTTTCCGACATATCTATTGTTGTCAAACGAAGATTTGTCTTCGGCAATCATAAACAGTAATCTTCCCGTTGGACAATGCGCAATTCCATTTCTTTGTGATATTATTATATTATTTGGTTGATCTTTTAATCAGGGAATTCGTTACACAGCGAACCATTAAAAGTATGCATAATTATTAAAAGTCTTTTGTTTGAAAATCTTTAACTGGCGTTCGTGATCTTCCTCTGCCCACGTTTTCAAAGCAGACGATCGGTCCCCTCCCCTCGCCTTTCTCCGTCAGCTCTTGCTGTTTTCTGTGTTGCTTCCCCCTCTCTCTCTCATACATTCCTGTCTCAATCGCTCTCCATTTTCTCTTGATCTCTGTCTTCGCCCCGCTATTCCTTTTCCTCTCTCTCTCTCTCTCTCTCTCTCTGGCTCACTCCACTCTGTTTCCCTGAAAGCACCGCAAAGGGTGGCCCGGGGCAGGAGGCTACTGCGCGAAGGCGGACGCGGGAGGCGAAACCGGAAAAAGAAGGCTGGCTCGCCCTAATTGCAGACACCTGTCCGTCAGCAAGCGCCGCCCCCGCCCCGCCTCGCCCCCGCCCATCTCCTCCTCCCTCTCGAGACGGGGATTTCGATCGACTCTCGTCGAAGGAGGCCGAGATACCAGTCATCAGCCCAGGCCTCGCCTCGTATTGCATCGCCTTTTCGCTCCTCTCCCGCCAGCCTTCGGGGGGTTGAGGGAGCGGCCACGTACCTGCACGATTCCAAAGGAAATACAGTTTTCAAAATGATTTTTGTAATACACAGATTGAACAATATTTTCATTTAAACAAAATGTGCACATCTACTTTTTATTTTGTTTACTAAGGACGAGCCATTTTTTGATTGATTGATTGATTGATTATTTCGTATGGCCCATGGTCGTTGGTCTATGGCCATTAGTAGACATTTAGGCATTATGGCCATTAGTAGACATTTAGAAAGTTTAGGTACTAAGTTCCCTCCTGGGCTGCCGATATGTGTGCTAATGTAGTGCTTGTAAGTGTAAGTTTGTGAATGTAAGGGTGAAGATATGTGAAGGAAGTGATAGAAAATAATATTTCGTGCAGTTTATGGCCCGTTTGTTAGGATTCTGCTCTGGTATTCATGTGATATTGATCGGAGAAAACACAGAAAACAAATTAGTGCATCCGGCGTCGAGAATTCTCCTCCAGACTGACGGTACTCGACTTAGCTCTGTAGCTATTTTCGAAAATACTGCCACCGTTGGGACTCGAACCTAACGTCACCTGTTCAGAGTCACTGCAGTGACATCAGTTGAGAGCATGAGCTACCTTAGTCCGTGAAAACGTTAGAAATCACGCGAGAAATATGAGCTGTTTTAGCGTCACTACTTTTTTTCTTTTATCTACATTTTCTTATTCGATTTGGTTTACTATAGTACACATAATATTAACTATTGATTTGCAAAATAAAGTGTTTGCTATAGAACATATTTGCAACAAATGTTTTGAAACATGCGTAATAAGCTAGATATGCTGATTTTCATGTTTATGTCAAACATATCATTTTGAAGCTAAAATGCTTCGTTCTCCATCACTTCATGTATGACTGGGGCTTTCAGTAGGAAAACATACATTATTGCAGAGTCGTTTACAATTCGCCGAGTAATATTAAATTGCTTGTTTAGTCAATATATCCTTTGAATTTACAAACTCTCATCAAGGAAATATTTGTACTAACCTTAATATCTTTGGAAGAGCAAAGTTGTTACGTTGGGAGGCCGAGTGGTTCATTTTTTTATTTACAGAGTTGGTGAAACACCCGAATGCGGAAATTCCAAAAAACATTTGAGAAACTGAACTTTGAAGGCAATGTCCTAAAGATCGAATAAAGTTATTTGTAGAAAAAGAACAGTATGCACAGGATGTTTGGGATGATTTAATTTCAGAAAGTTAAATCGTTTGAAATCAAGTGAAATCGTTTCTGCTGCAAAACTGTTTCTATACAATTAGAGACTATACTGAGCATCACAAGAAAAGTAACATTAATTTTAACAATGATACATAATGCATTAATTACCATTTGGACTGTATAAATGAGTATAAACAACCTGTAACAACTATTGTAACACAGCTTCCGGGTCAATGACCCCCATCTCGATCAGGTTTTTCGTCCAGTTTCCCTGATCCATTGAGCAAATGCTGAGATGGCCCCTTGTTTTGCTTCTGGACATAAATGTAACTTCATTTTCTGTGCACGTCTTCTAGAATTCAGTGGGAAATACAATTATTCAAATTATCGTTTCCATGTTGTCGCGGCAGGAAGTAATAAGAGCCAAAATTTATTGCTTATTTATCCTTGAAAATAGATTTTATTACATAGGAGTTTTTTTGTTTTTTTTTTCGTTTCAAAATTCAAAATTTAAGTAGTATATGACTTAGTGTAGGGATCACAGAATTTTGAAAATGTGCACACAATTCACTTTTCCCCATAGCAAGTCATACGCAGTTTTTAACTGTTTTTTTGACGTAAAATAAATATAAATAAATAAAAGAATAACACAAGAAAGCGATAATCCTCAATGTCGTACGTTGAGGATATATGACGATTTTTGACAATTAATCCCGTGGACACGAAACCCTAAAAGTTCTCTATGCTGGATAGGGAATTACTCCTCAGTCCTGCATCCCACAGTTTTGAGAAGTAGAAAATGGATGTTTTCGGATTATGACATTAAAACAACTATTACTGCAACACACGGCCCCAAGGCACGTTTCAGGAGTTGGCGGTTCGAAGATGTTTGCGCTAGGACAAGGTTTTTTTCACTTTTTAAGTTATGTGAAGAGTTTTTGCATGGGGTCAGCTAGTTTTATTTTGTTTATTTTATGTTTGGCAATTGGGAGCTGTATGAGAAATTCTAGTAATGAACACATTTATTGACTGCACTGACATTCCTTAAATAAAATAACTATTTTTGTGGTTATTGTATTTTTACCTACAATGTGTTGCGCTCGTAAAACCGTTCCAGCTAAGAGGTTATTACAACATTTGTAATCTACATTATTAATATTTGAAAAAAAATTATAACACTTGGATTCGTCATTTAAAATTCTCAAGTTGGTTCCTCCAGGCTTCAGAAATGAAAATGAGTGAAATAATGTCGATGAGATTCCAGCACATACCTAAACTTAATTTCTAATCATTAACAATTTGAAAAATATATCAGTATAAAAGGGTTAATTTCTTTCGTCTTTCTTATTTGTTAATCGAGAACCTCATCGCACACCTCTTGTATCATATTCTGTAACCGCAACCATGTATATGAACATGCTTATCACTACTACTCGATTTGTACGAAAGATATGTCGAAGTGTCATTTGACTGGCATGCATACTAAATATGTTGATTCGATTACATATATCTGTACGCGACCCTTTCAATGCATGCATTCACATAAACGCGTGCACCATGGCCGATAGATTAATCGATTTTTGCGTTAAATACATCTGCGCCGTTCTATAGATAAATCGTTCATTTGACGCTACGTTTCGTAAATGGTTGAGGTTTTCAATCGCAAATCACACGTTCTTGCAGAGCGGTTTACATTTCACTGCGAGTAACATCGTTCCGGTCACACAGCTCCCGCATTCTCTGTGGCGCTTGAAAGCCCTTCCCCACAGGGACTGGGCCCGCCGCGTCGCGCTACGCCACGGTACGCTACGCCACGCCACGCCACGCCACGCCACAGAGCGCTGGCCACACTGGGCACCTCCCCCTCCCCCACGCCGCTCACGCTCTCGCTCCATCGTCGCGTATCGCCCGCCCGCAGAACTCGCGGGCCGCCAACCACCGCACAGGATACAATCAGCTCGTCGCCAGCCGCTGCCCCGCCAGGTCCTTCCTCTCGCCGTGCGCCTCGTACCGGGCCTGGGGCGCCCGTTTCACAAAAATACCCATATACCGTTATTGCATTACATTGCTAGCCCAGTTCCAGTATCCAACAATTGCATGTGTACGAATAAACTAATACAAATCCGCTGTATATGTACAATATATCGGTATTTGAGAATCCCGATTTTGAAGAGAGGTGCGACAAAGACAGTCTGCCAATTGAGTACTCAGATTTATAACCAGTATGAGTCAGGAGAAACTTAACGTGATTACTTATTGATGATCGAATATTTAATTGTCGTAGTGTACTGAACAGGAATTGATATCATTGAATGCCCTTTCATTATTCACCGGGCATGCTTCAGTTTATTGATAATTCTCTGTATTGAACAGTATAAAATATATGGATATCAATATATCGAAATATTGAAAAAAATATAAGTGTTTAGATAAAGATGACGTCTCGTGTCCACTCGTCACCGTGCCATACAGTTTTCGCCCTCGATCATACATGATCTATGTGACTCTTTAAACATTCCACTTCTCGCTCTCCACCCGATTATTACTTCACTAGTATTCAACGATGCTCCCAACGTTTTTGCCGAATAACTTGTAGCTTCCAAATACAATTACATAGTCCGTCCAAATGCATAGTCCGTCACTCGCCTCATATCTGTACGCACTTCCTGCTCCCGCATCCTGTACTCCACTCAGTGGCGTAGAGTGGGTGTCAGCCGCCCGAGCCGAAGGAAAATTTCACCCTCTTATTTAGGTATTTTAATTTAATAGATTAAAATATATAGAGTAGTTCTAAAGAACTTTTCGGCAAGAACAATCATCATTATTGTGTATTGTACAGGTTACAAATAAAAAAGCCATGTATATGTGTTTTACAATATAATAATCACATGCTTTACAATATAATATTCACCACACTTTCATTTGAAAAAGTCACAGAATACGAAATGAAAGATTCCGTGCTCATTTCAATTGGTTCGACAAAAATATGCAATGAATTGGTTCAAATTTCAAAAAGGAATTATTATTTATTGTAAAATTTTGCTGCCCCTAAAAGTGTCGCCCGGACGGGGCGCCCCTGCTGCCCCCACTACGCTACGCCGCTCACTCCATCCACCTTCCATTTTATCCTCTTCCATACCTTGGACTCTCCAGAGTGACTATCTATCCCTCGCTGTGTCCAACGCCATCTTCTCTTATCAATCCGCCAGCTTCCACAGCGTGCTTCTGATACGTTCTGCTTGAATCCAGACAGTTGCGCATTTGTACCGACGGCTTTCCACAGCTGAGACTAACCATCCGCCATTCGGTGTCCTGTGTGCCTCCATGAGAACGTATCACCACCCGCCAGATCACTCACCTGTCCGTTCGGCTAGCTGCCTACTCGTCCCTCCGCCGTCATTTTCCCGCCGCTCACCTGCAGGTAAACCAGGTAAACCATGGCGACGCCCTCGCTGGCACCCTCAGCGGCTGTGATTCCCCTGCCACCGTCAGCCGGCGCTCCCGCGCCCACGCCGCGCCCGCACCGCGCCCGCCCTGCGTCGGTAATTGCCGTTTGATTGATTCGGCGCGCGCGCGTCCCGCACCCCGTATCGGCAGGCCGGAGTCTATTAGCGCAACACAACTTTTGTTTCAACTTCATTCGGGGACGGTTTGACTAATCGCGTGCTTGGAGAGCGGGCGCTCGCCCTGGGCGCGGGGCGGCGCGGCGCGGTGCGGCGCGGCACGGGCCAGCCCGGCGCGCGTTTCGAGGGCCCCGAATCGATTCTCCCGCGCGCCCGGGGACCACAGTGCGCCGCCCGCGGGGCTGGCGGGCGAGAGGACACCACGTACCCGAGGCAGCCAGGGTGCTGGGATGCCAGCGCTCTATTACTATTTTCATGTTATTTATTCTCTTGCTATTTTCATGTTAATTTAGTCGACAATCGTTTGGACATGTGAGAAGAATAACAGATAATAGAATCCCAAAAATCATTTTAGACTAGTTTCCTGTGGATAGAAAAGAAAGAGGAAGACCTAAACATAGCTAGTTGAGATAAATTATTGACTTAAAAAAAAATTTTAACAGGTAAGATTTATAAAGATCGGGACAAGTGGAAAAATACAATATAAATTATATAAAGTATTAGAATTTTTGGATAACAAAGTTGTTTTTACTTTCTCGTATACGCAGTACGTATATACGAAGTTATATACGTAGTACAGGGAAAGTTATGTAATGCTGCAGAAAATAGATTTCCAGATTTAAACAAAAATTCACGTTTTGGGGTACCCTGATACCAAAAAATTGTTTTTTCTTTCAAAACGTCTGTCTGTCTGCCTGTCTGTCTACCGGTCTGTCTGTCTGTCTGTCTGTGTGTCTGTCAACACTACATGCGCCTATACATACGATATTTTTTTTAAATTGAAGAAACTCCTGGGCATCTGGCTCTGGTTGAAGCTTTTAAATTCTGAAAAACATTTGGGGGTACTTTACATGAAGATCCCGGACATTTTCAAAATTTTCTCCAAAACCTCTCCCAAATTTTTCTTTAAATTTCTTGCAGAATAGAGTATAATACTCGTCTAAAGGTGGCATAGGTCCGATTTTCACGGTTAATTGGCACGGTCCGATTTCCGAAAATTGCAAAAGTTTGAATTTTTTTGGGCGTTTCCTACAAGTATAAAATTGAAGATTGGTGTTTCCATCATATGAAATTTGTCGTCCATAATTATTTATTTTATTTAGGTCGTGTGAATTTTTCGAAAATGTTAGTAATTTTCGTGCAATAGTGCGTGCAATATTTGCAATTTTAAAATATTACAAAAACATGATTTCTTCAAAACCGGCTCCAAATTTTTCTTTAAATTTTTGGCAGTATTAGTGCCAAAAAGTGACATAAACGCCATATTTCTCTATTCCTTTTTTCAAAATATACAAAAATTTAATTTTTTGACTTGTCTCTCACGACAGCAATATTTACTTTACAGACTATTTGTTCACAATATTGCATTTATAAGTATATATGCTTTAAATGATGACAGATAAATTTTCTCGAAAACTCAAGAGTTGTCAAGTCTGTGAAAACGGGCTCACAATTCCGCATTTTCAAAAACGCTTTAACGCCATTTTCTCAAAAGTTGCTCTAAATTTTTTCTTCAAACTTTTCCAACAGTTAGTGCTATTTGCACTATTTAACATAACGTAAATTTGATTTTAGTGTATTCTTTTGTTTTTTCAACAATTCAACAAATGTATTTTTTTAAATACCTCTCACCTCTTTAATATGCACATTTGCATTGATTTATATACATTATTGCATTTCTAAGTAGAAATGCTTGAAATGAAGTTTTTTTGAAACTAAATGAATTCCTCTGAATAAAAGCTTCAAATTTTGCATTTACAGAATTGCTTAACTGCAATTTTCTTAAAAACGATTCTAAATTTTTGAATGAAAATTGCTATTTAGGACGTGTTTTTACTCTTCTAAAATATTCTTAAAGTAATATTTCGGTTCTACTATTAGGAAACTGAAAGGTTGAGAAAATTTTAAAAAAATGTACTTTTGGCGGCAATGGATGGCAGCTGGCAAGAAGATGGGACAACACCGTAAAGCCAGTCCGCATCAAGGAAATTAGAAAACATTACTACGAGAAATTTTGTGCAATTCTGTAGCTCATCTTGCTTAACAATATAAAACTGTGTAATAAATAATTTTTTTTCGAAATATATTCAATGTATTTTCTTGAGATTTACTACTGGTAAAAAAACCGTTATGAATAACATACCTGCAGCAGATGTATATTTCTTTCTTTCAAAATAATTATTTTAAAAGAAATATAATGTAAGATGTCAAAAATTTATTAAATTAATTGTCTTTAGTTTGTATTAGTATAATTTAATAATTCGTGCGCATGGTGTCGTTAATGTAATACAGAACATTTAATGATGACATTGAGGACACCAGTATTAATTTAAGATGTATTGGCTGAGTAGGTTTCAGAAAGAGGAACATTGATCCAAAAATGCAGTTTTTCAAAAAAAAACTTTATTTGAGTAAATGAACAACAACGATCAAGAAACACATCTAACTACTACCCAAAACAAGCGTAAATACAAAGAAACATCAAAATTCAGTTCTGGCAGTGCACGCAACCACTGAAATGATACTTTCTGAAAAATATAAACGAAAACGCAGTCCTCTAATTAAATGCAAAGTAATATTCGTTTAAAACCTTACGCGTCAAAAGCAGCAGCCATTTTGAGAGATGCTGACATAAAGAAATTATATAAAATATTATATAATAGGATGTACTGTGTAGGTTAGATAATAAATTATATATGCAAGTTTTGAGAAATCCATACATTTTAATGAAAATTAAATACAGAAAATGTCAATTTTTTATGTTTACTCTTATTCAGGAGAAGTAAGATTCGGGTATATCGCATTGTAGTGATACACCTGTGAAATCGCCTTTTGTGTGATTTATTAGTCCTGGAAGATACGGGGCTTGAGAGACGCGAGGGTCAAGACCATGTGATATGCATGGCGACGAAAATCAATCCTTCGCTCACTACGGAAGGGGAAAATACTTTCATAAAAAATGGAAGCCAGAACGTCTGAACTAGAGAGGGTTTAACGTTACAAACTATGAGAGACAAATATTTATAATTCATTTCATGAAGGGCTGTAGTTACAATATATTATCTCTTACATTGCCTGAATCAGAAAAGAAATGTACTAACAAATATACGAATCTTGAATTATCTCTATTGAAACTTGTTGGTACAAGTTGTGGAATAGATTAATGAGAGCTTTACCAATGTTTACATGCACGCATGTACGCACACAGACGCATACACTTCAACAACAAAACAATAACTTGTTGTAACTTCAATAACAATAACAACTTTAATAACAATGACTTGTTACTCCATTCATATTTCCTGAAAGACGGTGCACCGCAGTAACATTCCGCTTTTATCTAGAAGCAATATTCAACCACTTCATTTTCACGCACGCCGAATCACACTACCGCACTTTTTACATCGAAAACGTAAGTGAGAGCATAAGCATTACATAAGCATTGTCTATAAACACAGTCTTCTAGCTGTCTGAAATTTCTGCGGGTTTTCCGCAGTCTAGCATTGAGAGACACCGAAGATTCCCAAACGCCAGCGGACCCTTGTTAATTTACACCTTACTGGGCGGTCCCGTAAATAAACATTTCTATTACAACATAGCGTCATATTTTCTCAAGCGTTCTCTGAAGAAATATGGAAATCTCAACTCAGCTTTATTTTCAAAGCCTGAGTAGATATTATTTTTCGTTCGACACTCGCAGGCCGCAGAAAATATACCAAAGGGGCCGCAAATAGCGCACAGTTGGTCTAAATGTATAGGGTTAGATTCCATATATCTATATATATATATATATATATATATATATATATATATATATATATATATATATAGACATGTTCGGTCATGACATATATATATATATATATATATATATATATATATATATATATATATATATATATATATATATATATATATATATATATAAGACATGTTCGGTCGTCACATTAAGTAGCGTTTCGTTTGATTTCTGCGATTTGATGTGTGTAATAAAAATAATGATTGAATTGACAATGAATATCAGAACTGAACGCAAAATCAGAACTGAAGATCAATTATAAACTTGCTCTACTTTAATTTTCTATTATCAAAAGTTGTTTCTGTTACTTCATTTTAAGTGTACATCACAACAATGATGCTGTTTATTTCAATTTCTAAGTGTAACATATCCAATAATATCATCTGCATTATGTTAATTTTGAATCAGCAACTCATTTAATATATATTAGATTATTACTCTCCGTGATATTCCGTGTCATAAAAAATGTGAGCTGGACGTGTGCTTCAGAATGTCATGCCGGAATACTGCGGAACTCTGCACAGCGCGTCATGTTAGAGATTGATCCGTTAAGAAGGAAAGAAAGAAGAATAGATCGTACAAGACTAATCGACGCGCGTTTCGGAATCGGTCTCTTTCTTTCTTTCTCCCTCTCTTTTTTTCTCGCGTGTCCCCAATAACGAGGCGAGAGGGAGGATTTCGTGAAAAATTGATTTTAAGATACGATGTCCGCCCCTTGTGTTTGAGAAGTAAATTGAGATAAATGATTATGTTCGACGCGCTGAAAGCGGCGGGATTCGTATTCATTTCGGAGCTGTTGTCCGCACCGAAGGCCGTCTCTGCCAAACCGCGATGTATGATCGCGCGCTCACGCCCCAGCCGGCGGCATCCGTTCTCATTAGTGCGTTCGAGATTCGTCATCTCTTGCCCCCGTTTATATCTCTGTCGATTTTGCCGCTTTTACGGTGGTTGCAGATCGCCAAAATCTTCGTTGCGGTTCATACCGAGAATGATGACCAAGTCAGAATAAACCAGTTAACATTGCTTAGTGGTTCTGTGAGTATGCCACTCTTTTCTCTACTTTATTGACTATTTATTAATGCATATTACATTCACTTCACGAGGTAATTCTTTCATTCAGGTATTCAGTATTAATATCTTCAATGTACGCGGCGAGTGTGTATGTTATATCTAATGTCTGGAACTGGTTAATTCGCGAATTAACCGTTTAATGTTCATATTATTGAAAGTGGGTAGCAGTAGAAATAGCTTCGAAGCATACTTCGAACTTCAAGCGGATGAAGTGTTCATTAGCTGACTCGAAGTGGAGAGGGTGGGTGCAGTACCTTACCGTGGAAGTACAGAGGACAGAACGTCATAAATACGGATCGCACTGCTAGTGGGAAGTTCTAAGGCTAGTGCCTAGTGACAGACAATTTTGAGTTCAGTTTGTCAGTAATTTTGAGTTCATTTTTTGTCAGTAATTTTGAGTTCCACTTTGTCAGTCGTAAATTTCTATTTACAAAACATCACAAAATCTAACCTCACTATTTACCTCGGGTAAGGTTTCCCTGCACATTTATGTGTTGGCAACGAAACTCCGGCTTTCGGCTTTCGCAATTTACACAAAAGAACCTTGATTCTGTTCAACGCATAATTTCAAATTGCAATAGGTGAAAGTGCATATAATGATGAGAAAAATAAATAAATATGTTAAAAAGCTTGTGTTACGTGGACCGCTCATCGTATTAAAGGAATATCACGAGGAGAAAACGTGATACGCGCGCAGGCAACTGTGAGCTGTTGCATTTGATTTCAATCCTTAAGAACGGATATCCTCTTTTTCATACTAATAGTACATTTGGGCGAGGTGTTGTTTCAAGCGTCTCTTCTTTATAAACCGTCGAATGTTAGCAGCCGTTTGGAAACACCTATAAGACATTGAGGCAATTCAAATCTCTCTCCTAACCTCTCTCCTAACCTTCATGACACCTTTCGAAGTCAATACCTCAGGAGTGTCTCTTCTCACGAGTGTTACAATGTGTTGGGTCATACTGAGGAAGATAAGGTAAAACTCCTGGAAGCGCAGATTGAAATCACAAAAAAGGCAAGTTAAGAGTTAAAATATTATGTGAAAATTGGTGGAAATGTTTGACTACTTATATTGCGGAAAAAATTACAATTATATCAATAACATGAATTTAAAAATAATAAAGATAAACATCAGAGGTTCCTTTGTATTAAAACTTTGGAATTACTTGCAGGAGTTGCTATTGAGGTAACAGTAGCGTCCTTGCCAAATATTGGATCTCGGTTGAAAACCAAATTAATGATATTCTTCCAAATCCGACTTAAAAGTTAAATCGTGTACAAATTTCCAACAACCTATTCTTGATGTTTATAAATAACATTGATTTGGCTGGACTTTGTACCTTAAAAAGTGTTAAAATAATTGTTACCAAAAATCTTCATTTAATGTTGAAATTATGAAGCTCTTAGCGCACTGTTCCTCGTATATCAATTCGATTGATTAATCTATTTTAGGTAGTTCTCCCTCAAATGAATCATAGATATCTAAAAACAAATGAATTAAAATTATCTCTAAAGAGTATTACAGTCAACTTGATCATACCTCTTTTATGAATGCGAAATAATACCTTCCTAAAAGTGAAAATATCGTACAGAAGTCGTCAAATGTTGAAAATATAATGCTAGCGGTGTGATCACCGACCAATGTTGAACATCATTCTTGAATTTTATCTCGAAAAATATAACTCTAAAAGTACTAACGACGAGGCCACCCGTCTGTAAATATTTGTTATTAACGATATGGAAAAGCAACATTTTTGATCTCCTTCGTAATACACGAAACTATCTCGATCGGGTTTTTGTTCAGTTTCCCTGATCCATTGAGCAATTGCTGAGATGGCCCCGTGATTTGCTTCTGGACGTAAATGTAGCTTCACTATGCGCACGTTTTGTTGAACTTTCCTTTTTCCTGTAGTGGAAGTAGAGCTTAGGGTGAGTTTCTATTTTGTTAGCAATACAGACAAATCAAATCTGTTCGTTCGTTTGCCGGTACAAATAAGTTTTCTATCATTCGAACGAAAATATCTAGTTTTTGAAACGTTAATCTCTCGCTTTTTTAAATTTATTATTATTATTACTACTATCATTTTTCATCTTTCAACTATTAATAGTTAATTTGTTGGGAAGGGATTCTGAAACTCAAGAAAGCGTGCGCAGATGATTTTCTACTCCATAAGTCACATACAGTTTTTTACTGTTTTTGACTAAATAAATAAAAAAACGTTGTGTTGTAAAAATATACGTTACTATGTAATTACAGTATTCGTGAAGAATGTTTTTGTCAATATATATCATGTATTGCAGGGTTATTCGAGAGCGTTTTATTTCTTCTTGAGCAGCACGAGTGCTACATTTTGAAAAATCATTTTGTGTTCTTTTGCTCAGCAGCTTCTTTGCCCAGGGAGTCAATAGTATTACTAATTTCCAATACGCGCTGAAATTGCCAGATTTGTATTTTCTGGTTATGTCAGGAGCCTAAGGTTTCGCCGTATTCACGAAAACCGAAGTAAAATACAAACACATCTCTTTTAGTAATTTACAATGCGCACAAAATTGAAAGAAACTACGCGGTCTCCGGCCATTCGAGAGATGTCAATAGTCTCGTTAGGTAACCAAAAACACGAAACAAATACAAAAATAATGAAATAGTTTCGATTTTGACAGAAAAATGCAATTATTTCAATGTGTAATTCCGTTTACTCTCATATTGCGCGTACGACTGAATTTTCATACTCAATACGTCTCTGTTTACGACAGAGGTGTCATCATGCGACACCAAAGCTCCAAATAAAAAGTTGCGCACAATTCAGTATTTATTATTGATGTGTTGCGTAGATTGATTGATTGATTGGTTTTTTCGTGTTTCCGGGCGCGTAAACTGCTTTGATCATTAGTGCCGTTAGTGTAGTGCATGTTTTTTTCTCGGGAGATGATCCAGCCCCGCTGGATGGCGAGACCCGGCGCCGACCTACCGTCGGCTAGTGGGGTTTCCCCCTAACCAGGACTCTCCCACCAACAAGGCACCACCCCAGCCTGGCCTAGCTCTAAATCCCCAAGTGGTCTCCCGGAATATCTGGTAGTGTAGTGCATGTCAGTGTAAGTGTGTGTGGTAAGGGGAGAGGATGGGACAAGAAAGAGGAAGGATAGATCGCGCGCGGTCCGTGGCCCATTTGGTTGGGAACTGCTCCGGCATTCGCCTGGTGTTGATCGGAGAAACCACGGAAAACTACCGATCAGAGCTGCCGGCCGCAAGAATTCTCCTCCAGACAGCGACTGAATTCGACCTAGCTGAAAAGCTAATGTCGAAAATCGTGCCGCCGTCAGGACTCGAACTTAGGATCTCCCGGTCAGAGACTCTGCAGTGACATCAGTTGATGCACTGAGCTACCGCTGCCAGTTGTTGCGTGGAACAACAACTTTTCGACATTCACGCACTATGGAAACAATGGTGCAAAAACAACACGTACTTTCTTACCCGTATTCTCACACAACATTACGCGAAAAGAACTCAAATTTTCGAAAAATTGTACTTGATCTTATTTCAAAATCTATCTTTAAGAAGCAGATTTCATTAAGGAAAAATCTATATCTTAAGTATTTTCGTGATAGGAAGGCTCAGAAAAAAATTACAACTATCGAAAGCAGTACCTTTGCAAAACTTTTGCACAACTTTTAGAGTTTACGAAAAAATAAGAGTTTTCAACGAACTTGAGACCGGGATCATTTCCGTAAATGTCCTTCACACTATTCAACAAAAATTTACTCAGAAAGTTTGGAGCCATTTTTTGAAAATTCGGAACTCCTGGATAATATCTCAGGGGTTGCATGTAAACTAGTCCCCAATATTAACGACGGACTGTCGGACGAACGGACTGACTGTCTGATGGACGGACGGACTGACGGACGGACGGACGGACGGACGGACGGACGGACTGACTGACTGTCGGACGGACGGACAGACTGACTGTCTGACGGACTGACTGACTGACTGTCTGACGGATGGACTGACTGACGGATGGTTTGACTGACTGTCTGACGGACGGACGGACGGACGGACTGACTGTCTAACGGACGGACGAAAAAAAACCCACATAATTCATTTTTTAACCTAAGGAATGCTCACGAGTTCCTTACACTGTGCTTGTAAACAAAAAATTAGTTGAATTACAAAAATCTGGAAAATCTCCAGCACATTTGAATGTCAAACGAGACGTATGTAGACATATACAAATATTAGCGGGAATGCTTTTAAATTTTGGGAAAATGTGAGAACATACGAATGTTGGCATTTAATTGGCCCTGACTACAGACAATACACTTTATCCTGCTTATTATTCACAGGGTCATATTAGTCACAGGTTTTTACATAAACTGATTGTCTCAGTATGAGGCGCGGCCTGTGCGTTTGAAAGAATTCTTTTGGCACATAGAAGTAAGTGGGTAATTTTTCTCTTGTATTTAGTAAATGCATTTCTCTAACTTTGTGTAGACAGAACCGATGATTTGCAGGTCCGTGTTAACATAAACGTATTTTATGGTAAAATATTTTTCCTTCCATCCACCTGTCACTCTGGAGTTAACGTTAGAGCCTAAACTTTTCAGATTGTTTTCTTCAAAATTGGTATTCAGAGATCGATCTGGACGAACTCAAGGCCTTCCGAGTTTGGAGCGAATATCTTAATTCTTGGAATATGTAGAAGACTTAAGAATATTTTTTTTAATTTTCTCCGAAATGGAACAAACGTGATTCCCCTATTTCCAATATAGCAAAAACGCTTAAAAATGACTAATGTCTAATTTTCGTTTATTTCTATGAATTTTCAAAAATTGCAAGAGATCAAACTTTCTTGTCGTCAATATTGAAGATAGATTTTTTACATTCTCGACTTACTTGTTAAGGAGAGAAAGCATTGTATCGGCAATTTTGTGATAGAAAATCTCTTATTGCCGAACCCTGGTAATTTTTATTTGGATAAATTTTGACCCTATGTATATTTGATTCCTAGTATTACTTCCTACTACAGTAAATGCATGTGTAGTAACCTCTGACACGTTGTGGAATCAGAATCCATGTTTTGTGGTTTTGGTTAACGAAAAATCGACTGCCGGCAAATCGTCTGTGTCTTCCGACCGTCAAACGCCGTCAGCGCACTCTGTCGATATTTATGTCGAGTCGTAGCATTCACGTGAAATGTGCGGAGACTATCGTAAGTTCCTAATTTGCTGTACGGCATTTCTAATTGGTCGTTTCTCTAGCAAAATATTTTCTTCCTTTTTCGCTTGATTCCTGGAGCTCACACCATATTCGCAAATCTCGAACCGAATATGGGCCTCCTATTAAAAATTGCAATTATGTTGTTAGCAAATATATTACTGGGGAACAAGAGAAAGGGAGAAAAATTTTGCATCTGTTATGATTCTGATGAATGCGCACATTGCGTTTTCTTTTGTTACAAACTGCAGCTCGTGCTACCAACTTAATTTGTGTTGCTAACCCTCTCACCAGCTAAGAGCCACTGCGGAGATACTTTCCTGGGGAACTCTATATTGTGCACTCAACACGTTATCAAGAGGATTGGCTTTGAATTTGCAGATTTTGTAATTTATAGAAAGTTCGTTTGAAAAGGTAGGGTGAGGGCTGCACCTTCTGTAACTAACTCCATTACTGCGACGAGTAATATTTTGGTGTGGTTGTGGGGCTGTTAATAGTTCTTTCTTCCAGTGCTACTGTGAAAATCCGCGGATATGAACACCTGCGTTTCAAATTTGACTAACACGTAGGACCTGTAAAAATCGGACGCTCGCATCTGCCCCGTGGTGATAATGAATTTATGGACACTGTCTTCCCCCGGGAAAGGCAAGTAGAGAGGGTAGATATTCGGGTCGGTATGGATTTAACACGACCAAGGTAGTTTTATTGCGGGATCCGTCGTCTATAGGGAGATGCAACTGGGCGTGGTGAATAAGGGCACCGCACCAGCTCCACTTAGTAATTGAAAGGCTATCCATTACAGTATATAGAATATACAATGATATTTGCAATACACGGTCCAGTCAATTTGTGCTCAAAAGGTTCTGTTCCAGGACAAAATTCCGGAAGATTTTTTCTCAACGCTTCTGAACGTTTTTGAAGGTGTTGAAATAGAATATAATGTTTGTCACCTCAAAAAAGGTCAGCTTCACAGAGAAATTTGAAAAGAACCTAAACATTTCGCTCTGTTTGTATCTTTTTGTTTATAGCTTCAAAACTATGGGTTTTATAGAAACAATTGTTATTTAAAAAAATCAAGTATAAAATTTCCTAAAAAATATTAGGAATATTTTCATATATTAACATTAAATTTATGGAAAACTCTTTAGGCGCTAGAGCGCGTTGAAAAACGGTTACATTGTGGGCCTTTGGCCCAAGCGAGAGAATAGTTCTTTGCAGCCATCCTATTTCGCGGAGGCCCTCTAGTTTCACTTTATCATGCTTCAAAACAGTTATTGTGAACAAGTAATTTGCGTTAATGATTAAGAATCCGATACTCATAGGATCAGTAGGAACGTGATTCTATACCATATATGCGGGCCTGCCTATGATTTGTGTTCCTGTCTTGTTTGCGGGCTGATGCAGTGCTTTCGTGCACGTGAGAAAATAACAAGATTTATCAACTTTTTCGATATGAGGGCTCGACAATTCTAGCTTTTTGTCGAAAAAAATCGCTGTTTTCCCGCAGCATTACAATTATATATCTCAATACTACGTAAGTAGTATGCGAGGATTTAAAAAGTGCAGTAATCATTTGGATGTTCATTTCACTCTAGATTTTATTTCTCAGGAAACTCAATGTAACTTATAAAAGAAATGTCCAAAAAACTACCGAAAAAGAATTGATACTTTGTTGTTGTAAACGTCAGGTCTGGTGCAAGTGGTCAAATGAGCCTCTATATTACCCCCAAAAGTGCGCGTGGACATCAACGCCTGTCGTAACTTCGAGGGCCAGAAGGAAAAGGGTTGCCCTCCCCGACGCCCTCCTTCCTCCGTGGCGGTCCGCTCGCAGGTCATCTGCGCGCGACATGAACTCGACTCCGACCGCCCATTGCCGCCCAAACCCCGCGTTCCTGTCCGTTCTTTCTGTTCCTTTCTCCTTCACTCTCCTTTCGTACACCTTTCTCGCCGGCACGCAACGTCCAGTTGAGCAGATATATTGAAGTGCTCTGCTTTATGGGCTAAAACTCCGTTGGCAAGTCAATGGATTCCCGACCAGCTCTTAGTAGTAAAGCGACCGTTTGGGACATAGATTTTATCCCCGCGCTCTGCTCCCCGGGCTCCCCGCTCCTCTACAGCTCCCCCACCTCGCCCTCCGCTCGCGTCTGCTCCTCCGCCCTCGCCTCCGCCCCCGTCGGCCAAGCTGCTTCGTCTTCCCTCGCGCTACGCCTCTCTCAGCTGCGGCGGCGGCGGAGGAATCTTCGTGCAACAGGCGTCGTTATTCGGCTACGGAGAGCGGGCGGGGGCAGCGCGGGGGTGGAGGCGGTGCGGGCGCTGCACCGCTCGGCGGGGGCGAGGCGCGGGGGTGATGTGCCCGGGTGCGGGGCGGGGGCAGCTCGGGAGCGGCTCGGCGGTGGCATGAAGACGGGGCGGGGGTGGTGCGGGGGCAGCATGGATCGCGAGGGAGCGGCGCGGGGTGGCGCGGGGCGGTGTGTCCCGGTGGCACGGGGGGAGGGAAGTGCGGGGATAACTGGAGATCCGCAGGTTGCCGAGGCGGAATGACGAAGGCTGGGGAACGGCGGTGGAACAGCTGACCTGCGAGCTGCCTTCGCGAGGCGGTATGGGAGACAGGTAGAGAAATCGATGAGAGCGAACAATAGGGACTACGACCGAAAATGCATGAGTGAACCCAAGATAACAAGTACGGGGAGAAATATCAGAAGAGGAACATAAGATAATACAGAAGAATGGAAGAGAGGCAAGAATAGGATCTGAATGAGAAAGAAAGGTCATAGGTAACGAGAAAAATAAACCTTAATATGTTTCGGAAATCAAAAGGTGTGAAAATTAGTATGTAGGAAACTAAAAACGTTCCAAGAGAGAAAAATGAGATCATCATTGAAACGTGAAAATAATTAACAAGACAATCAATGATCATGAATGCGAAGAACACAGACGAAAAGCAATGACAACGAGTAGAAAAATACTAAATAAGAAAGGATAAGGAGAGAAAGGGAGAGAGAGCGAGGAGGATTCCATAGGCTGTAAGAGAGAAAAGGAGGATGCCTGTGAATATGGCGTCGAAGACCGCTGGCGCTGAGGCTCAGGGTGAGGAGAAAGCGCCGTCGATCTCAACGTCTAAGGCACCTCCCCCTCTTCCTCCACGACTATAAAAGGGCGACGAACACCGAAATCACTCGGCGAATCACGTTTGTCACTCAGACGATTGGGTTCTAATTGAATTATTTTCTCGTTCACTCCTCCGTCGCCGCGCCATCGCTCTAAATATGGACTCCTACCTTGGTCCCCCCAGCCCACGCCTTCGCTACGGAAGAACTGCGATGGCAGGAGAGAATTCGGCGGAGAAGAAGCAGCGCCGACGAAAGTTTACTTATACCATCCACAATATGCTGATTTTGACGAAGGGGTGGAAATTTTATGGCATATTTTCACTGGTGTGCACAGGTTTCGTATGGGAGAGGTAATTATATATGTTTGTTCATCTTTACGGATCTATGAAATATATTTTACCATATTTTGGCATTTTTCTTTAGTCGTCTTTTATTTAAAGAGTTTAAAATATTAAAATATATGATAAATATTATAAGATGTTTTAAAAATCATTAATTCACTTAGAGGGCTTTTATTTTGCGTTTTCTATAAGTTATATTTTCCTAGAAGATATTACAAAGATTAATGTGAAAAGTGGAAGCTAGCATCAACAGTACTTTAGTTAGGTATAATTTATAATGAAAACGGGTACTTTCTTTAGGTCTTCGAAAAGTAATGGCGGTTGAAAACATTTCGCTTCATCTCGTAAATTTATTCAGTGCAACTTTCTCGAAACAACTGTTTAAGTTTTTAGGAAATGATTTAATATTTATTTACTTATTTTAACGTAAAATAACTATATGTGATTATCAGGAAGAAGGAAAATGGAAGACAAGCAAATTGGTGATAACAATTTCCAACACTTTTGGCTTTCGCGAAACTACAAAACATGGAGTGAAACAAAATTACGAAATAAAAATAGAAGTAAATTGCATTCGGAACCGCAGAAAACACTATTATTCAGGTTGAGTCGCAAAACGTTGTTTTTCTTCTATGTGGCTCTAGTTTCTCTTCGACTAAAAATATGTGTTTTTAGGTTTTCGGTTCAAGCGAAGTAAGCGAGCAAGTAGCGAACGCAGAGACGGAGGCGGCGGCGGTGGCGGCGGCACAGCGCTCGAGACGTTGCGAGCCGCATTGGCGCGGGCAGGCAGTGGATCAGGGGAGGGCGAAAGGAAACGAGGCGCACGTTGCCGAGCGCCATCTATCAGTCCGTACGCGAGAGCGAGCACGCGCCAACGTGGGCCTTTACGATGCGTGCGCATTGAGCGAATGAATACCCGGCCCCGCCCCCTTCGCTCCCGTCCTCCTCCTACCCCGCCCCGCCCCGCCGCCCTTCGCTGCCCGCCGCTCCCACGCCCTTCACGACTCGCCTGCGCATAACTAACGCTTTAGGACTCACGCGCCGAGCGAATTCGGCAGCCCTCTACCTCTCTTTAGGGCGGCAGTGTGCACGTCGCTGCGTGCTCATCTTCAGTTGGGGCTTCTCTTATGCTCATTTTCCCTGGACTACATGTGTTCATTTATTCAACAATGACAATGCAGCAAACAAAATTAATTTAATTCAATCTATCTGTTAGTTGTTAAAAACGCTTGAGAATGAAAGAAGCTCCAGCTAAAAAATATATCGATTGCAAGAAACATGATTTCAATAGGAAAGATTCTTATCATTAGGAGCCATCAACGTTCATATGATAATTAGTTGCTTCTGTTAAAGAGATACGTCTTCGTTAAATTAGAAAATGCTTCTCCTTTCTCACGGCAACCCTATCTAGGTAAATGAATCCATCTTGGTCATCCAGTTTCGCTGATCCTTTGATCAAATGAGGTGATCGTTTGTTTTGCTTTGGACATAAATGTAATTTTACTATCTGTACATAGTTCTTGAGCTCTGTGGAAAATATAGTAACTAAAAGATTCGGTGTGTATGTTTTCGTGGCAGTGAGTCGATTTCTGTACCTAGGTATATATAATTCCTTATATATAAGGAATAATATACACAATATCTGATTTGTTTTTGCAAATAGTTTTTATTACATCGGAGCAAATAATTTCTTCTCAATTATTGCAACAAACAAAAAGTCGTTCCTACCTGCGTTCATAATTTATCATAATATGCAAATGAGTTTGGATATGGTTCTCAGAACTCATGAAAACGTGGATATATTGCACTTCTCCCCATAGTACGTAATACAGCTTTTAACTCATTTTGACGCTAAATATATAAAATAATAAATAAAATAATAAATAAAATAATAAATAAAATAATAAATAAAATAATAAATAAAATAATAAATAAAAAATAATGAATAAAAAATGATTAAAATAAAAAAAGATTAATAAAATTATTAATGGAGAACAGCAATATACCTGACTTCTCTGTTTGTAAATCAAAAATAACTGTTTCGGTGTTGTTAGCAGAATAAACGAGTATCATTTTTAAGTATCAAGGAATTTGCTTTTTAACCAGTCCAACAATTCTCGTGAAGAAAGTTTATCTAGTTTCGTCCATTGCAAGGATAATTCCAATACGTCTAAAATAATGATCTATAATCGTTTAAAAACTTCACATTAAACACAATTTTTGCATTTTTCCAAAAATAACAATATAAAGTTTATTTACGATTGAGAAGTGTTCACATAATTCTTCATTCATAATGTCTTTGAAAATAACGAATATTTTTCGCACGTCCAGATTTCGAGAGTCAGAGTAAACTTTTCATGGAGGTGACCTCCTGCGAACTCTTGCAGAGTGGATACCTTGCTCTAGATTCCTTGAACTAGACGTTAAATATTAATGACGTAAAGTGCTCAACTCTGTGATCTTGAGAAACACAATTTTGGACTAAGATACTTTTCTTTTGTCAGTGTAGACGTCACTTCATGTCATCTCACTCGTCTACCCTCACGTAATTTTCTTACTTTTCTTTGCATCGTATTTTTATTACGCTGATCTAGATAGATTGGAATTAATTAATTTTTGCTAATAGTTTACCTCTCTACTATATCTCAATAATTGGGTGCATACATTTCAATGTAAAAGTGACTCAATTATAAACAAGTTTCAGAATTATGTACTCACTTTTTAATAATTAAGTCAAAATTATTTTGAAATATATTTCTCTTCTTTTGTTTATTTACCTTTTGTTTTGATGGGTTCATGAAAGGATTCAAACAACATTAAGAATATAAGTCGCCTACTATTACTTTACATTTTGTTCGAAGATTTTTCATGCTTCGTAATATACAGCTGTAATTGATATACACCAGCACTTTTGATCATTTTGTGTACAATGTATGCTGGATGTTTCAAGAATTACATAGATATTTGCGAAAGTAGTTGCAATGTTATTTTATAATAATTTACACAATCATAGTTGGAGTTTAATTACATCACTGATTGTTTTGTCTCCGTTTTTAAATTGGACCTAAGTGTCTGTCTGTGCTGACACAACAGCTCCTGATTAGTCCAAGGCCTGCCAGCGGCGTCCCGGCCTGACTATGGGTTAATAAGTACGTGTCGTTAGCTCATAGACATCCCTACGTAAAATTAGTCTTATCAACCTGAGAAGTTAGCTTTCTCATCCTCACACAGCAACCGATACTGGGAGATTGCAAAGAAAAGAATGGAACCTGGGATCGCCTAAAGGAAAGCGTGCACGCTGACCAGAGAGCTACCTGTGGGGCGTAAATAGGTTAACTTAATAAGGTTATCCGACAGAAAGTATCAAGAACATATACAGAATTGATGTTCTGTTAGGAAAATTTATTTTGGTATCAAATACAAATTTAGCAAATATTTTTATTGCATTCGCTGCTTCTAGGAATATTATCATTTTACGTGGCAATAATGAATAGTGATAAAACGCATATTAATTTATGAAACCATGACATTTATATGTAAACCTTAGAAGTATAGATGAGATAATTATGAACATAAATATATCTCCGTAAATCTATGTTCCGTAAAAATATTAGCGACACTTTCATGCATGTTACCAGATTTTGTCCGAATTCTTTTGAGCAGCCGAGAAAACCAAGTCGGGTTAATTGCAGTTTGTCCAGAGTATGCAAACTGCAATACATCAAGGCGTTGCGGGACAAATTGGTGCGGGAGGCTGCAGCCGGCTGTGGCTGGCGAAGTGCGGGGGAGGGAGTGGAGCGAGGACTGGGGGACGGAACAGCATAGAATGGGCGGAGTGGGTGGAGGACGGAACAGACTGCGCGAAGGAGGGCGGGGCATAGCAGGAATGTAGATAAAATTAATTCCATTTTACACCATTCATACAATTCATACATTTTCCTACTTAATAGATGATTGTGATAATTAAATTCGGTTTACTTCAGGGGCAGTTCCGTTTACTTCAGGAGTAACATGATAAAATGCGCTTCATAATGTACAATTTATTGTAAATATTTTTGAACATAAAATTAATGTTTAAAAAAACTGAATTTTCAGGCTGTAAAAAGTCCTTTTCTCCCATTTTTCCAAAAGGATCTGGTAATATATTGAGTTGGAAAAATGATAAATCACCTCCACAAACGTTTTCTGGCTAATATTTCCGAAATGATCAGGGATTTGTTAGTGATTGCCTTGTCGGAATGATGAGGCATATAATTATAACGCCATGCTTTGCATACGAACTCATTGGTTGGGAATTAATTTATTTCTTGATTTTCTACAAAAAGGACATTGATTAGTTGATACAATGCCTCTGCAAACACGCAAACAGTTAAAAAAACTGGTGGGAGCGCCTATCTCTACGTTTTTTTATCTCAAGGCTCAGACACAATGCTACCCGAAACTCACGCTTCATGGCCAAGGCCGGGTTTACACCGTACTAGTAAAAATAGAGGAGCCCGTCAATGTCATACGCAGTAGCGGCGAACCACTTATTTCCTCAACCATATCAGCACCAACGCGCTCCACCTCAGAACCTGTCTGAACGATAATCTGGCTGAGTGAAATTTAACACTCTATGGTGTGTGGTATCGAAATTAGTTTTAGTGCGCAAGTATTCCAAATCCCCAAATATAATCTTATACAAAAAATAATTCCACAAAGCTACAATCTTCCTCAATACCCTGTCTTGTCTCTTAAATATATTACAAAATTTTATAACTTCAATGCTCAAAGAAAATGGTACACCCTTACGAAAGAAAAAAGTAAATAAAATTAACTGTCATATAGTTAACAGCACGCAAAAACGATCTTCTGGCATATGCAGGCCAATGCAATGCTCAGCCAATAAGGTCCTGCAATTGCAGTCAAGGATTGGATAAGTGTAATCTGTAAGGTTCAGGGGGTTTATTAAACAGTGTATCCAATTTAAAGTATTATATATGCAAAATTAGCGTTACGGTGATTATAAAATACAAATTTATATATGCCAATACCAAAAGTAATCCAATATTTAACATTCTCATCGCTATATCCATACCTTAAATAAGGATAAATACCATTCAAAAATGTAGTATCTTCGTAATTAATAGTACTTCCTTCAAATTCCAACAATTTAATTAAATATTTATAACACAGCCACACAAGAAAAAGTTATCAGACCCAAAGGCTTGACACATGCTTCTCTATGTATGTCGACGCGCTAAATCCGAATATGAACCCAGAATTGCGCCACCACCCTCCACATTTTTAAATATCGAAAAAAATCCTAAAATTATATTGTTTTGTTTTTGGGGATTGTTGTCAGACCCAAACGGCGAAAAACCCACTGTAAAATTATTTTGTAAATTTGAGGGTGTTTTTTGCGATTTAGAAACAGCTGAAGGATGGTGGCGCAATTCTGATTTCAGTTTGGGATTTAGCGCGTTGACATACATAGAGAAACATGTGTCAAGTCTTCGAGTCTGAGAACAACCTTCGAAAACAAAAAAGATATAACATTAAACAATTTCACAGAGTTTTTTCGCGATTAAAAAAATGGAGGGTGGTGGTGCAATGCTGGTTTCAGATTCGGATTCAGCGTGTCGAAATACATAGAGAAAAATATGTCAAAGTGTTTAGGTGTGACAACTCTTTTTTGTGTGCCTGTGGAATCGTCACCTTGATTTAACACTGAGGTCGACATATACATCTTAGGTTTTAAATTAAAAACATACTTCCTTCGCCATTTATGCCCAACATAAACAGTCGGAATATTTTGATAAGCTGAACCAACAACCTGATTCGGTGGATCGTCATATACTAATCCGAAGATCAACGAACGTGACGGAGCTTCATTAGCCAGCTATCATTTATCTTTAGAAACTTGCGAACACTCACTACCAATTACTCACGAATTTTGGAAAACGACAGCTATACTGGATACACAAAACTTAAAATACGTATTGTTATTTTATAATTCTAATTGCATTACGAGGAGCAACAAAGAAATCACTTAATTTAACTGACTTCAATTTAGGGGCGGAAGTATGTATCTACTCAAATTGCTGATAAGTGTATGATCCGTTTGGCGAATTCAAACCATCGGTTTAGAATTTAATGCCCCAACAGCACTACGCATCCAGCTAATCCTCATCAGACGTGATCTCGAAAACAGGCGTCTCCGGCCTCGACGGCAACGGCGTCTCCTTACAGCCCTCCTCCACCGAAACAACCTCCTCTTCATAGCCACCCTTATCTGCATAAACAAAGATGAGACGTGACTGCAATGCTACATCGTCGATTAAATTATAATTTGAAACAAAAATGAGCAAATCCGAGAATTTAACTACGCTAAAAGACAAGCCTTTAACGTCAACCGCAAATGATCTACCCTCAGAGTGTCTTTTCAATTTTCCAACATGTTGTTTCTACAAAACAATCAAATTCTTCGAAAACAACTGCATTGTGATATTCATTCAACTCCACGTAACGACATTTACCTGTCTCTGGCAAATAAATATTTGAAGCGCAAATGTCCCCACCCAAAAGCGTTCTACATGCCTGCTTTCTCCCACAACCGGTGGACTCCACAAATAGAACTGCTAACGGCTCAAATTCCTCTGAATATACCGAATAGGCGGCCAATGCTGCGCAACAAACGGATCACCTCTTGAAAAACATCCGTTCGCTGTGCTCACACATAAGATTGATAGTAAAAATATAAATAAGACTCAAAAACATTCTGAAATACATCACAATCCTCCTTACTTAAATACTTCGGTACATTTATACGTCTTCAGATCAACACTGGCTTCAGATCAAAAACACCGTCAAATTCATACATATACTTACTTTCAATCTTCCCGGGCCTCCTTTAGGTATTTACGCAAATTAACCAACAAAATTATTTGATCTAATTCAAGTACACACGTGCACGAATACTTTCAACGCGCACGCTCTTATCCTTCTCAAATCCGACTGTACATTCTTTAACACAAAGCGACCTTTTTATATTACTCTATCTCCTGCCGAGGTGCATGTACCAACATTCCAACAGTCGAAAGAAAGTGGTGGGAACGCCAATCTCTACGTTTATTATCTTGATGTCGCAAACGCAATTGAAGGGTTTCTTTCAAGAACCAAACTAGTCCAAATTCGAGATTTTTCAGGACGCACCAAAAGCTTCATAGCATAGACGTGAATAGTCATGGATTTATAATTTTTTCCCGCCATATATCTTTCAATGTGTTTGCTACTTGCCAAAAAGAAATGTCCCAGCAGAAAGCGTCAGTTGTATACTTGAACTATCTCACAAATATGGGATTTCGTACTTGTTTGATTCTTGTAGGAAACTTCTCAATTATTGTCTATTAATCGCTAAATACATAAAACTTGTCAAACTTTATTCCTAAGTAATCAAATGTATTAATCGTTGAAGATGTTAAGGAAACTGTTTAGGATCTTGGGCGATCTGCCCATCATCTGCCGATTATTTTCCTTCATTAACTTGCATTATTTATTTTATATGTGAACCGAAGGCGCATTTTGACGATTTGGGGTGGCCAAGGGAATACAGATAAACCAGAAGAGTTTTATTAATTACATCAGAGACTTGGCAATTTGCAATATCATTAGAAACCAATTTTATACATGTAATTTATGTATTCTGCGTGCATTTTATGCAGTTAAATATGTATAACCATGATGAGCATTTTGTCTAGAAAATTTTCAGAATGTGTCATTCTTATGCATTTCATTCATTATGAGGCAGTATAACGGGTCATACCGCTCGCTTTCCATTATAGGGACCGGGGATCCAGGACGAGCCATGTGAAGTTGTTGGTGGGCAAAGCGGGTTCGCGGCAGGTTTTCTCGGGGTTCTCCGTTTCCGTTGCCTCTCATTTCACCAGTCCTTCATCTTCATTCATAACATAACTCCATATTCACTTGCCTTTTAACCGTTAATCCATTCCAGGCATCATAATAAAGAATAGTTGTAGTGATCACCAAGGCGTGGATCTGCTCTGGATGCCTGGTATCAAATCCCGGTACATCCATGTGGAATTGCTAGTGGACGAATAGAGTTTGACAGGTTTTCTCGGGATTCTGTCATTTTCTCTGCCTCTCGACACGCCGTTGCAAAATTATTCAGGCTATATCATCAACATTATCATTTGTCCATAAATACATTCATCCATTCCAACTGCGTCTATAAAGACAAGGTATTGGCATTATGAGGAAAGAATAACACTTTTCATATGGAATGTTTGTAAAAGAAACATGTTCCATACAACAGTGACCTCTGTTTTTGCGATAAGTTCCAGAGAGCCAGGGTGTACATACGAAATGCTGATTCAAAATGTGGCGGTGAGGGCGTAGGGTATTACGCTTGCTTAGTTACTGTGATATAAAATGCGCTGTTGTACCATACAGACACTGTTACCCCACGATTTACCCCACATATTTTCAAAGAGTAATTAATTTAAAAATCCCTTATACCAAAGATATTCATCGATTAATTTATTATTTTGTGTTTCTGGACGCGTGAACTGATATGATTATAAGTCCCGTAAATGTCATACATGTTATATGCCAGGAGGTGGTGTTCTTTTCCTGATAGAACTTGAGATCCGGCGCCGACCTACACATCGACTCGAGGGGTTGCCACTTCGTGGTATCTTCGCCTGCGGGGTACGCCCCAGCCATGGCAATCTCGAAGCTCCCGACAAGACTCCTGAATGCATGTAAGTGTGATTTATGTTTGTGTAAGGAGAGAGTAGGGAATAACGATGAGGGAGGAGAGATCACGCGCGATCTCTGTATCGTATATTAAGGTGCTGCTACAGCTTTCGTTTGGTATTGATCCGCCTAGTATAGCAGCCGTTCTCTAGAATTCTTCTACAATGAGGGGCTGCATTTTCCCTAAATATGTGACTGTTGTTGAAAATCCGGCCCCATCGGGACTCGAACCCTAGAACCTCCCGATCCCAGAGGCACTGGAATAGAAAACCCTAAGACATCGCAGTCGACCAAGGTTATTCTCAAAGAATATCTATTGTATTATGAACATTGTCTGGGGCGACGCAAAAGAGTATGCATTGTTAAAAAGAAATGCACTAGAATATAGTAGTGAGGTGCATTGTACTCCCTTGCTTATTGTCGAGCTAATTTTATTTAATAAGCTTCTTTCTTACTTCATAAATAAAAAAATTCACGTCCTTCAGCAATGAAAATTAAAAACAGAAAAATCGCATTTCCAGGTTGTTAATAGTTGGGTATGTTTGTGGTAGAATTGTGGGGAATAGAACATCTATAAAATGCTGCTCGAACGGAAGATCTATTCACGATCAGTTACTGTTAAATGTGTCTTATTTTATGATTGAAAATCAGTGTAAAATTCTTATTTGTGTTGTGTTCTCGAACTAAAGTATATCTTACATAAATTTATACTACTTTTCTAATTTTGCGAGAAAATTTTATATGGTTCTTGTTTCGTAGAAGTATCATAGATGAGAAGGAAACTTCATCAATTTGACGCCAACAACGAATATCTATAGTCCTTTACGTTTAATATACTTATTCTGACAACTGACCGAACTATGCCTGCTTCCCACAATTTTCTTTTGCCATTGTAAGAAACTGTAGCGTTTACTTAATAGCATGATGTACAGCAGTTCGAAATCATATATCCTAGATGCACTCTCTATGGTAGTTAAAAGGAAAAAGATGAAAGAGAAACTAACATGGTTCGCGAAATGTAAAGAGATGAAGGAAGAAATCAAAGAAGCCGAACAGCTCGGAAAGGATGTTCAACTATTTCTTCTTGAGGCAGGGCGATGGCATGCAGTTTACAACCCAGTTTTGCTGCTCGCAGCGCTTTAATCCATCATATCTTTAGAGAACGAGAGACTTCCGAGTTAGAAGTTTGTCTAGTGATGGAATATGCTTGCAGAACATCGGAAAAGATTAAGACTTGATGATAGATGCAGATTTATTTATCGGAGAAAGTTTAAAAAACAGCGGTGCTCCTCTTCATAAATATCACAGCAGTACCGGAGCAAAAAATTCAGCGGTTGGATCTAACTTATAACGTGATTTTCTGATGCTCGAGTTCATCAGGCCGGGTGCGCTTGCTAACTTTGCATCTGAAGGAAGGAAGGGCCTGTAGATAGTGTTTATGTTAGTCATTCATCTTTCTGTACATCATGTCATCAGTTTTCTTTAGATGTTATAATGAATATCCATATTTTTTATATATAAACAAGTTACATTTTATGTCACAAATTACGATAACTCTCATAAGAATTGTATATAATCATTCACTTAATTATTTTAACTTTGTTGACTTGTATATCTAGACGAATCTACGGTATAAAAACAATATCAATACTTGCGATAAACATATTTTGATAATCTTATTGTGCGAACCTTTTGAAAATCATAATGTCGGTCTCTTTGAGAAACAGATAAAAAAATATATTTTTTGCGTTATCGCTTATTTTTGTTGGCAAGATCACGAAAGCAGTTGGCTTTTTAGATACCAGTCTACATATGAGATAAGTCTTCTTTCCACCAAACTCGAACTTTTACTGCTTGTATCCTAGTAATTCCATCTGCCGCTTGCTCATTTCTTACCATGGGCAACAATAGGCAGGAAATGCGAACATCTCAGGTCCGTTCCAGTTCCAACCAAATCACTTTCGACCTCTTCTGATGGGCATTTGCATGCGATTGCCTCTGCGTCCGCTCCGATTCGAAGCGAATTTGACAGTCTGAAACAGCTGTCACGCTCCGCGCTCGCGTCGAAGCCGCCGCCGATTGAAAACGAGCGTCCCCGGGCGAGGGCAGTGAGGCGGCCGGCTGACAGACGGGAGCTCGGCACTGGGCGTCGGCGGATGGCCAGCTGAGTCCCGGAGCAGTTCAATGACGGGCAGTCCCCTAGGTAAATGTGGGTTCCTTTGGTAAGTGGTGTCTCTTCGATAAGTGAGGGTCCCATTCGTAAATAGAGGAGCTCTCCGGTAAGTAGAAGGCCCTTCGGTAACTGGGGAAACTTTTGGTAAGTGGAGTCCTTCTGTAAATGAAGGGGCCTTTGGTAGTTGGGGGCCAAGGAAACAAGTTTGAGAAAGTCTGTGTCATTCTGTAGCGCAACTAGTTTTTTATTTCACATATTACTGCATACCTGATTATGTGAAAAATCAATTCACAAAACAACGTGTAATTATATCCAACCTTATTTTTAAATAAAATACCATGAAAATAATTTCAACTTAAAGAGAAATTGCTTGTCTGTGACTAATAAGAATACATTCTATTGTTAATACTAAAAATTGTATGTTGAGATCCAGTTTATCAGTCGTTTTTAACTTTACCGTTCCCTACTTCAGTTATCAGCGAATAGTCAACTAGTGACACAAGATTTTACAGGGTATCGCACCTGCAGAGTGCCAAAGCAAGATGTGAAAAGACGAGCCTATCGCTTACCCCCAGTGAGTTGCGGTAAAAGAGCCTGGTGTACATCATGCACTACACACTTTTTTCTAGGGCTTTTATCAGCCGACAGCCGGTTACACTTTACGTCCCATTGGGACGCATATTCGACCATACAGTAGACACCAACAAATTTCCAGGCTCCTCTAATCTGGGGTCAGCAGAACGCGAGGCCCCGTGCGACAACACGTATTTGAGAGACAAGGGACAACAACAATGCCCAAGACGCGATTGGAACCCGCGACCGTTCGGATCGAAGCGCTAGTCGGTAGACGATTTAGCCACCTCTACCATCCACTTTACACCAACATGCATAAAATAAAATGACACATCATAATTGAATTATACATTATACATTCATATACATCATATACCTTTGTACATTTGAAATCATTGAGAACTTTCCGATTCCATTTTACTCCAAGTTTTTGCTGTAATGGAATTTGAAACAACACTACACCTCCTTTCGCTGCTTATTTCATGTTTTAATTTTTTTTTACAAAACTGAAGTGGAAAATCTAGGGGACCGGAGTTCTTTATTCGAAATCGAGCAAACCGACTCACTACGGGACGTAACTACGTATGATAAAGTAATGTTGAAATACTTTTGATGAATGTAATAGTTTATCATTCAATCGAGAAAGAAACTCGACAAGTTTGTTCTAAGTTGCTCAAATCAACTAGTGGCGCTACAGCAGCACATAATTTCTCGCATTTGTAATTTTTATTTTCGAAATTTCAGGGAGTTCAAAGAAATTAAGACCTAAGCGAATGTTTTAAATATCCCTTGTTCTATCAATGGAAAAAATTAAAGAACAAATTCGGGGTGGTTTCTAAGAAAATGTTTTTTTTATAATTTCCATAATAACTTCAAAAAGAAATTACACGAAAAATACTCGTTTTAAAAAAAATGGTAGGCCTCGTATTAAAGATCTGGCAATTACAGTCCAGGCCGCGTAATAGTCCGCACTAGATTCGCGATACGGCAGCATAAATAATTTCCTGTCGGAATAGCCAACTTATGAAACTGTTACTCCAATCAACTCTCTCGCTTTTGTTTTGTTTTGTTTCTAATCATCCACACTCCTCGCGCGGTTGAGAGACTGTTCACTGTAGAATAATGTATGTCTCGTTTTTCGTTAGAATTAAAAAAAGGTGTTCATAGATAAACGAATATTAACTCTGTGAACAAGTTAATAAAGAGTTACCATTATGAATAAGTGTGAGCAGAAGAAACGTTAAAAAGTGTCAAGTGGAAATGAAAAATATAACCTTAAAAGTTATGTGATCAAATTTCTCTGTTAATAATGCTTTTGAGACGGTAATATTATCAATTGCGAATGGTATATATATATATATATATATCTTATTAAATAAACATTTCTAACAAAAAATATCTTCTCGGGTGAACCTTCCTTTTTTAATAATTATCAATTTCTTAATGGTTCCAACTGTTAATTAATAAATAAATCAATTTCACAATTATTTAACTTCATTAAATTTTTTTATGTGGTAATTTTTAAGTGACCAAATGAATTGATTCTATCAGTCCAGTGATGTCAAAATTAATGCAAATGCATCCATTTTAATTAACTGTTTAATTATTCATTACCTTTTAAAAGAAAATATTTTTAAAAAATTCATCAGTAATGTAACCAAGTCTTCAGTAATTTGTTTGTTGTTACCAGAGACAGTCTTTCTCCTTACACATATTTCTTCTCTATTTCAATGGGGTGTGATACATAAAATTGGGATATTTATGGAAATAAATAGAACTTTTTGATTTTTTAAGTTATTTATTGAAACAGGAATATCACAATAAATGACACAGTAAATATAAAGTTGCACAATAATATTGAATTTTCTACTGTGTATTGTAACTACATTACTATAAACTACTACCTAAACATGCAGTAATTACACCTGATAACACTGTCATTCACTTGTTAAATAATTGAAATGAAAATTATTTCATACACCAGTTTCCATAACAAATGCATGCCAAATATTTCCCAAAAGACAGCCAAGCAGAACAAGACTAGTATACTTATTACACCAGCACACGTTCTTATTGTTCTTATAGAAATTGTGTAAAAACTCAAGGTAAGAGAATAGTTATTTTCAGAATTAAAATTAGTGTAATGTGTTACAGAAATTCAAAATGCATGTGGGATTTAAAGAGAGAAACATGGTGCCACTTGCCCAAAACCAGTTTTAGTAATAATGTCACAACGGGCCACTATAAACTGAGACAAAATTAAAAAGACCATATATATATATGAGACAAGTTCATGTGTGAAACATAAGAATGATTTGGAATAATAATGATAATGGTGAAGATGAAGTAAATGGAATATATAGTATGATCCTCTCTGTATGGGAAATTATTCTTCTGGAGGGTTAAAACAAATGTCTGGAGATAAACTATATTAAGGATATTACAAAATCAATAATTTCTATTGACGATTAAAGAAAAACATTATCATGTAAGATTGTGTCAACAAAATTGGCTCCAATAAAAGGGTAAGTGGTACTGGTCTAGACACATTTCAAATGCTGGGGAACAAAAAGTCAATCGTGCACCTACTAAAATACATAATATAAATAAATAGTTAATTCCATGATTTTCTTAATAAATGATGAATTGCTGTCATGATATAACTTGTTGAAATATAAGAAACATTCTTGTAATGAATATTGTACTTATTATCCCTTACTGTCATTGTCATCCTCTTCTCCAGAAATGTTCTCCAAATTTATTATGATTTTATCAAATTCTGAAATATTTTGGATTTCTTTTCTCCAATATTCTTTTATTATTCTTTGTTTGCTACACATAATTTTTCTACATTTATGGAGTCGCAAGATCAAAAAGGTGGTATGGTGTCAACGTAATATATAGAGTGTAATTGTGTGAAGATTGGCAGCGGTTTTTATCAATACAAATCGAAACGAAACTACCCTAAATCGAGTATGAAAACATGTTCTCATCTGATAGTGATATTTTTCAAAAGTTGTCCCATTAGTTGGTCTTCTTAGCTGGCCAGCACTATAGAACAGATTTTATTTAATACGAAATCTCAAACTTTAAATTTGTAGTTTTGTAATGTTTTTGAAAATACAAAGTTTGCCGAAAGTGAGAATAGTAGTACTTTTTTTTTAACTTTCCTTTGATAATAACGAGGAGAAAAAAATAAACAAATTGGTGACTTTTTTAGGGGAAATTGTTTAAAAATTGCCTAAATTTAACGCAAAATTACGAGAAAACTACTTTTGAAAAATTATACCTGACCATACGGAAAGATCATTCTTTGGGAAACAGTTTGTATTACAGAAAATATCTGTATCTTCAATATTGTTGTTGCAATAAGACCCCCAAAATTTCGAACTTTTGCAATTTTCGAAAAATCAGGCAACGAATATTAGACCTGCGCCATTGTTTTAAGTGATGGTAGAACAGCACATGGTTTCTCGCATTATTTCAATGTGCTCCGCTATAATATATATATATATATATATATATATATATATATATATATATATATATATATATATATATATACTACATAAATATGCAAAAGTGTTTTCACCCAGTAAAGATCCGCCCCGAGACTCGAACTCAGGTACGCCCAATGAACTCGCCGCCAGCCATACCACCACCTCGGAACAGGGGCAGACGCTGAAAAATGTATTTGTCTTTACCCAATATTTCCAACACGGAATATTTGTGATTTTCGGAATAGGGAGAGTTCGTCTAAAATGGGACTAGAATCTTAATTTTTACCGTCTCTTGTTACATACGAGGATAAAGTTTTCGTACGGTTTTTGATACAATAATTCTATTAGAAATTGTATAAATTTTAGACACACATTATTCAAAGTCTACTCGTTTAAAAAATACATAATCTTTTCATTTTCTGGCACATACTTTTATTTATTTATTTTACGTAAAAAAACAGTTAAAAACTGCGTATGACGTGCTATAGGGAAAAGTGAATTGTGTGCACATTTTCAAAATTCTGTGATCCCTACACTAAGTCATATACTACTTAAATTTTGAATTTTTGAAAGGGAGAAAAAAACTCCCATGTAAAAAAAAGAAAGACTTCGCAAGACTTCGTAAGACTTCGTAAGTACTTCGTAAGACAAGAAAGTTATGTAATCGTGCGCTGGAAATTTGCGGTGAATTTTCAGAAGAAAAACCTCTTATTGTTTAGCCATCGTAAGGAAAAAGTTGAGAAATTCTGTTCCTCTAATACGTAGTGTAGCCAGAATTCATGTTTTGTTGGTTCTTGACACCAAAAATTCGATTCACAGAAAAACGCCTCTGTTAGTCCGTGCATCTGTCTAACAGAAAGATGTAATGTCTGTGGTCAACGCTAGTGCCGAAACCGTTCAGTCTAGTTCAAAATAGATATTCCCCGTTGGATCTGCACGAACTCGAAAATTTGAGAGGTGCAAACGGATATTTTGATTTTTGGGAGTACTTTGTCAGAAACCTAAAAAAAATTAAAAAATTGGTCAAAAATTACACAAACTTTTTTGATTAAACTTTGTCTTCCAAAACGTAAAGACGCTTAAGAAAATGGTGCAGGCATCATGTTCGTTCAACTCTCTCATTTTTCGAAAATTGCAAAAGTGAATGTTTTTGGCTTCTATCTTCCTGCAAGTATAAATTGAAGATAGAGATTTTTCCTTTAATGGAATATGTTCTTTAAATATTGATCTTGCAATGACGTCGTATTCAATTTTTCAAAACTATGAGTAGATTTTTTTAAATTTGCGTGAAATATCGGCAATTTTAAAATGTTTAAACATTTTTCTCTAAAACAGCACCAATATTTTTATTAAATTTTCTCCTCGTACGCATCAAGAGACGGTAGAAAAATATGATGCTAGTCGCATTTTTGGCGAACTGTTTTTTGTAAAATTGAAACAATAGAACATTTAAAAACAATATTGATTATAGAGATTTTTCCTTAATGAACTGTCCTAAAATGTTAGTTCTTTAAATAATGTCAGACCGGGAGCAGTAGCTCAGTGCATTAAGTGATGTCAATGCAGCGCCTCTGACCGGGAGGTCCTAGATTCGAGTCCTGATTGCGGCAGGATTTTCGATACTAGCTTTTCAGTTAGGACGAATTCAGTCACTGTCGGGAGGAGAATTCTAGCGGCCGGCTGCTCTGATCGGTAGTTTTCCGTTGTTTCTCCGATCAACACCAGGCGAATATCGGAACAGTACCCTACCAAACGGGCCACGGACCGCGCACGATGTTTCCTTCCTCTTCCTTGTCCTCTCCTCTCCACTTATACACACTTACACTAACATGCAATACACTACCACATATCCCGGGAGACCGGTCGGGAGCTTAGAGCTTGTCCCGGCTGGGCGGTGCCCCGCTGGTGGAAGAGTCCTGGTTATTAAGAAGACTAAAATATTAGGATTTGGAATCCTAAGTCACTGAATGGAATTATTGTCCAGGAAAAGCAAAATAAGAAGTTATTTTATAAACACAATATTTATTTCTAAATTATGTAAATAGTCATACACAATATAAACAATAACACAATTTTTTACAAAATAAATGTGAGCAAGTAATCAGACATAAATATTATTTTACTTTGCCATTGACTAAATATTGAAACCATGAATTTAGACAATTGTCCAAACATAACTAGTGACTACTTCT
The DNA here is from genome assembly GCA_011170035.1 of Teleogryllus occipitalis. Lineage (NCBI taxonomy): Eukaryota > Metazoa > Arthropoda > Insecta > Orthoptera > Gryllidae > Teleogryllus > Teleogryllus occipitalis. The sequence continues at coordinate 58,667 of BLKR01005903.1, forward strand.
TTAATTTTGCATCATTATTAAAAATGACATTCTAGCTATCAACACCTGTCAAATTTCAGCCTATTATCAAAATTGCTTCGAAGGTACAATACAAATGAATATTATTGATAAGTTTTATAAATAAACAAGAAACTTGCATCTGCACAAAAAGTCCACAAAATCTTTTTTTTGCTTGCTTTCTTCAAAAAAGCAATATTACACATTAAACTGCATTACAAGAAACATGTTTTTCCTCCTACCTGGTACAAGTGATGAACTAAGTAAAAAAAAATTACGTGATTCTACTCCAACTTCATTTATCTCAAAGAGTTTTTGAACTTAGTAGGTTTCACTAATATTCCGATATCACAGGCTACATATTTGTCCAAAAGCATGGCTAGTTGCTCAATGGACCGTGGATGAAAATCCAAAGGCCGATAATACATCCAGAATTACTCAACATTTGATGCAGGTATTGAACAGTTTTTCAATTACTAAAAAAATATTTTCATGTCTTTCCCAATCATGTTATGTGACATTACACACACAATTTCTTCAAAACAATATAACTAAATAAAAGCACTTATACACAGGAGATTATACCCAACAGACATCTCAAGAATCATCAGAAATATGTTTAGAAAATAGCTAATGCTTCGTGGTAAAAATGCCAAACTGTTACACAAAGAATTATACATAGTTCACAAGACAGAATGTGGGCCAAAAGAACCTGAGATAAAAATTTACTGCTACAGAAACACCAAATGATTATCCCTCAAAAATACAATTTTTTATTTATTAAATTGAATCCCAAAAAACTTCTATTTGTACATGTCTACAAGCAAGTGGTCCTGTAGTTTGGATTTACTAAATTACATACAGTAACTGGAAGTGCTACAGAATAGCACAGACTTTCTAGAAGTTAAGTTTTCTAATTTCCTTTGGTGCGGACCGGCTCTATGGTCTTCCCTCATCCTCTTGCCAGCTGGCATCTATCGCTGCCCAAAATACATTTTTTTGCCATTTTCTCAACTCTTTGATTACCAAATAGTAGAACCTAAATATTATTTTAAGAGTATTAAAGAACCTAACCTTGTCTTAAATAGCAATTTCATTGAAAAATTTGAAGCTGTTTTTAAAAAAATGGCTCACCAGTTAAGCGTTACTGTAAATGCGAAATTGAAGCTCTTTTTCTCCGGATTCTATTTGAGTTTTCGAAAAACTTCATTTGAAGTAATTTGAGGAACTTCCACTCACAAATTTAATAATATATCCCCTGAAATGTGCATATTACTGGCATGAGATATTGAAAAAAAAATAACAAAAAACCATTTGTGCAATTTTTGGGAAAACAAAAGAATACTCAAAAATGAACATTACATCATATTAAAGTGTCATTACCACTATCCGTTGAAATAGTTTAAAGAAAGAAATTGAAGCCACCTTTGAGAAAATGGCGTTTGAGCTATTCTGAAAATGAGTAATTTTGAGCTCATTTGAAAAAAAAAGGGTTGAGTTTTCGAGAAACTTTACTTCACATTATTTAAAGCGCATGTATTCATTAATATAACACCGTGCAGAAATCGCATTTAAAGACAAGGCACAGAAATTACATCACTGTAATTTTTGAAAAAATAAAAGAAAATATTATGGCAATATGGCATTTGTCATCATATAGGGTTCATTTAGCACTAACCATACCTAAAATGAAAAAAAAAAATTGGAGCCGTTTTCGAGAAAATTTTCTTTTTGTAATTTTTTAAAATTGCAAATAGTTCACCCACGATTGCACAAAAACTACTAAAATTTACAAAAAAAATCTTCACACGTTAAATGAAATATTTATGCACAACAAATTTAATTCGAATGAAAAGTCTATCTTCAATATTGTAATTGTAAGGATAAAAACGCCTACTTTTACAATTTCTGAAAATTCAGAGTTAATCCTTCCGGCAATGTCCCCTTCCACAACTTCTTCACCAGGTGGAGAAGGGCCTGCAATGCCAAGAGACATGGTATCATTGACACACAAAACAACACGCAATCAAGCACCAGAACATTCGGGGAACACAGGAGAAATGTTGTCCACTACATGCAGAGCAGGTAGAGCAGACCCTGCAAAAGAAATAAGGATGTTTAATTAAATTAAAAAAGAAAAAAATCTTATTACACCATCTAGTTGCTAAAAAAAAAAGAAACGTACGCCTTCATGTGGTAAGCCTTCTATAATTGACCTGAGTACTCCCTCCATGCATAAATACCTTAACCTTGTGAGAAATTCCCAAGGGCAAGATGCCAAAATTGGGTCAATTGCCTTTAGCCATTTCATACACCTGTAATAAAATTAGTAATGTATTATTGAGCTTTTATAGTTTTATCAAAATCACCTTAATGTTATTATAGCTATTATAACTTATCAATTACATGATTATTAAAGCATCCAGTATTTTCATGACTTTATTACATTGTATGTTCATAATAATTGTGTGTTTACAATAACCTGGCATATAATTACATTATTTAAATTAATTTCATGTACTGTTTAGTGACATAGTTTATTTACTATATCACTAAATAGTACATTAAATAATTTTAATGGAACCATGCTAAGCATTTCATATCGCTTACCTTTCAGGATCTGTTGGAAACCTGAAGAATTGCCGTCCACTCCTTATGTTTTTGTTGTTTGGGCAATTTGGTACCCAACAACGCCTAAATTGGGGCATTTCGAGTTTACAGCACAGAACATCGCCTCAGAAACTCAGAAACACACAAACGCAAAAACGATCACCGGACATCGTTACGTTTACGCACAAAGCATGTGAATAATTGCCGGGTGCGGCCTGTAGATTTCGCGCACAGCGCCATTGCGCCCTTCGACGCTATTGGCCCACCAAGGGGCCAAGATGGCGGAATTCAAATTCAAATACAATTCAAATAAGAACAAGCCCCGGCCTATCTAGTGGCAGGGGACTGGCTCTGACTGCAGTAAGTAGTATGTTTTAGGTTATTGGCTTACTTGTCAAGAAACTACTTTCAGTGTATAATTTTGTCATGTAAGTCAGCTCTGAGAAGGAGCAAGAAACTTACCAGTGAAATGATTTACTGACATTTATGAAGGTGGTGGTTCGAAGCCATATGTAGCAATAAACTTTATACCTTCCTTGACAAATGTGGAAATTATTTAGAATTTCATTCTCAATAGTATACCCATACCTGAAAGTGTGAAGTATCATTTGTGCATTTACTAATTACAGTGGCCAGATTTTCCAATTAAACGTTGGGAAGCGAGAAAGAGTTATTTTGTGAAAAGTAAGTAAATTATTTACATTAAGTCACTTTAGGTGCGAACTAAAAATTGGTCTGAAATGGGTTTTTGTAAAATGATTTGTTGCTTCGTTGTTATTAAATCTGTAGGTACTATTGCTAATTGAAACTAGTAATATGTTTTAATTAAAATATTTCTGCTCATTTGTATACATGTTTGAGGTTAACAATTTGCATCACTTGCATTTTATCTGCTAGTAACTGCGTAGAGATTGCGTCTTGCTCACCGCTTAGTCCTTGTTTTAGACCATTGAGCATGTATACTGTCAAATATTTCAATTTTACATCTTTTGCGGAAATGGCAAACATTTATACTATGTCTATACGAATATAGTATTAAGACAATTACAACTACTAATAACCCAGTACCGGTTGGAAAAGCATTTAAAAATAATCTGGTTTTTATTTCCATTATTACATCTTCTCAGAAGGAAAATGTTGCTGTCGCATACTATTCCTCGCAGCATAGAAAGATTTCGCGTCGACAATGAGGCAAAAGTAGTTAATATGATCAAATGTCTTGGAAGCTACAGGACGCATACACTACCAGCCAGTGCACTACGGTAACGAGTACTACAGATCGAATAACAAGAAACTGGAGATATACTTGTTGTTTGAAACGATTTTTCTTATTTGTTCCTTCATGTTTGAGAAATTCTGGTTTAAATCAACGGTCCATTTCGATAGGTGTTGATGAATTTTAATGCTAGTCACGTGAGTTCGTTTCCTCATTAACTTGGAACACTTTAAGCAATAAATTTAGATTAATTCATGAATAGATAAGTATAAATGTAAATGGTAAAACTTTAATAAAATGTATAAATAGTAATAATTTACATATTCATTTTATTAACGAATACTAAATATGTGTGAATAACATAGCAGATGGAAAACCACAAGATGCATCCCAATACAACAGCTGTCACATAGAATTCAAATTCCCCTAGAGAATTTTCTTCGTTATCGGTGACTCCACGTAGGTCACAGATCTCACCGGCAAGTAATCTCGGCACCTCTTCGCTGACGTTATTGAGAAGGCTTTCTGCAAATCAATTTATATACATATGAGACACACATTCTGACATAGTTCTGATATAGTTTTTTTCTATAGAAGTATCTTTTCTTTGTAGTAGTATTCATAGTCGCAGGCTCTTACCTTCAGTGGAATCCCAACAAGAGTTGATTCTCCTCATTATTAATAAGCAAATGTTCAAAATAGATTTGATAGAACAACTAGTGATCGCTATATGTGAAAATCTTTATCAGTTGTGGTGAGCATAGAGTAAATACGTATGTGGTTTTGCATCACTTGCTCGTAGACCAATGGCCAGCCAAATTTGAAAATCACGTGATTCGTGTGAGCGCCAAGAACATGGTCGTCAGAGAGAAGTGAACTCAGAGAGAAGAGTACTGTATATAAGATGAGATCACTGTCAAGGATAGTTTGTTCTGAATTGTAATCAAAGCGTAAATTTAATTTGAAGTTTATGAACCTTAACATGCTACACGATTCAAGTAACAAAAAGTGTCGCACTCTCGAAAATGCACATTAGCAACATATTCTGGCCTGATAACCAAGCCAAAATGGCGGGCGCTCGTGTTATTCATATTTCGTCTGCGAGAGTCTGAACATTGTGAAGAACTGCGATCAAGGCTTTTGTGTTTGTTTCCAATTGTGACCTCTACATAGGCGTGAGAAATATGTTGTGTAAATACGTTTTCAAAACTATTTATTTGGTTTAACTTGCAGTTAATAATTACCGTGTGAGTGCATCTCACCGTGTGAGCAAAATTATATATGTGAAGTACATCATTGGAACTTAAATATTTTTGAATCATTATGAAAATTCAGTGTCTTCCGTATAGTTAAATATAGCCTGATAAAGCAATATTGAATATCCGTGATGTATTGTTTTTCGTCATTTTTTTATTGGAATAAACATATTCAACGATCATTTTTAAATGAACAGTCTTAATAAATGATGATTTATTTATCCGAAATAAATTGTTGTAACTTCAAAAGAAATTCCAAAATATTTTACATTACATAATACATATTTTCTTTTTAAAAATGTGGGATCAATTTCATTTGTTTAAATTATATTGTATTGTAAAATTTTACTTTACATATTTATAAAATAATTTGAAAGAATTGTATATTCAAAACAAATTAAGCAATTTAATAATAATAATAATAAATTTAATTTGTGTTACATAAAAAAATAACAATATTATGTAATGAAGCATTGAATGATACGGTGTTTGTGTATTTGTGAAACCAAAATAATATTTTTACATTTTTTATAGTCAGTTCCAATTGTTAGGTAACTACAGAGTTTTTACATACAAGTCAATTATTTCACATTTTTTTATTTGGTAGGAGAGGAAGTTTGTGTGGTACAATGTCACCCTCCAGGATACGATAATGTAAAAACATAACCACGAGTATTTATCAATTTTAATTGTTTATTACATGTACAAAATAACCTTAACTTAAACACTAATACCGTTTATTTATTTATTTTACGTCAAAAAAACAGTTAAAAACTGCGTATGACGTGCTATGGGGAAAAGTGAATTGTGTGCACATTTTCAAAATTCTGTGATCCCTACACTAAGTCATATACTACTTAAATTTTGAATTTTTGAAAGGGAGAAAAAAAAACAAAAACTCCCATGTAATAAAATCTATTTTCAAGGATAAACAAGCAATAAATTTTGAATTTTGAAAGGGAGAAAAAAAAACAAAAAAACTCCCATGTAAAAAAAATCTATTTTCAAGGGTGAATAAGCAATAAATTTTGAATTTTGAAAGGGAGAAAAAAACAACAAAAAAAACTCCCATGTAATAAAATCTATTTTCAACATAAATAAGCAATAAATTTTGGCTCTTATTACTTCCTGCCGCGACAACATGGACACGATAATTTGAATAATTGTATTTCCCACTGAATTCTAGAAGACGTGCACAGAAAATGAAGTTACATTTATGTCCAGAAGCAAAACAAGGGGCCATCTCAGCATTTGCTCAATGGATCAGGGAAACTGGACGAAAAACCTGATCGAGATGGGGGTCATTGACCCGGAAGCTGTGTTACAATAGTTGTTACAGGTTGTTTATACTCATTTATACAGTCCAAATGGTAAATAATGCATTATGTATCATTGTTAAAATTAATGTTACTTTTCTTGTGATGCTCAGTATAGTCTCTAATTGTATAGAAACAGTTATGCAGCAGAAACGATTTCACTTGGGATTTAAACTTTTCTATTGAATTTAATCGTTTAATGTCATCTGGCAAAGTGTTGTAAAATAATGTACATGTATTGTATGTGAATTTTTTGTAATGAGCTGTTGATACTGTCACCTGATGAATATGATTTCTACGTCGAGTGTTATAGTAATAGACTTCGGCATTTTCTGAAAAAATATTCCCGCCCTTGAGCAAGTCATTTTTTACAAAAACCACTGATTCGTAAATAAAAAGACACGGTAATGGTAGAATTCCTAGATTAATGAAGAGAGGCTTACATGAATCACGTGGGTGGGATTTGGTTATTATTCGTACAATTCGTTTTTGTAATCTAAAAGTCTGGGAGCTATAAGATGTATTTCCCCAGAATATTATGCCATATCTCAGGCGGGAATGAACATTCGCGAAGTATACACAACGAGCAGTATGAAGGCTGACTGAATTTGCAAGAATTCTGAACGCGTAGCATAATGAACTTAATTTTGTGTTCAATTCATTTAAATGGACGTTCCATTTAAGGTTTGACTGAATTGAGAGACCTAAAAATTTTGTTGCCTTAACATCAGTCAATGGTACACTGTTCATTTTCAATGGAGCACAGAATTGTTTATTTGAAATGGAAAACTGCATTAAAACCGTTTTCTTTTCGTTTACTATTAATTTGTTATTTCGGAACCAATTTGAAACATCTGATATTGTACTATTTACGGTTTCTTTATTGCAAAGGATGTTCGTATCATCCGCAAAGAGAACCGTTCTTCCGTTTCGAATCGCCGAGGGCATATCGTTTACGTAAAGTAGGAACAGAATAGGGCCTAAAATCGATCCTGGAGGAACTCCACATGGAATGGGCAAAGAGTGGGAAAGGTGCGTACGTAATGTTCCATCATTCCAGTAAGGTATTTCAACTCTCTGAGATCGTTGTTTAAGGTACGAACATAACCAATCTAGAGCAATACCACGAATTCCATATGAAGGTAATTTGGAAAGTAAAATGTCATGATCAATGACGTCAAAAGCTTTTGAGAGATCTAAAAATAATCCAATAGGTGCCTCGTTTTGATCCAATGATGAGGCGACATCTTTAAGAAAAGAAAATATAGCTGTTTCCGTTGATTTTGATTTTCTAAATCCATGTTGGCAATCTGAAAGCGCGTCGTGTTTAGTGAGAAAGGTTTCCATTCGTACGTAAAAAAGTCTCTCTAATATTTTTGAAAAACTGATAGAAGAGAAATGGGCCGATAATTTTGAATTTCATTTTTGTTGCCTTTTTTGAAAAGCGGCTTAATTTTAGCTGTTTTGAAAATATCTGGAAACGTTCCAGTGCATAAAGATGCATTAAATATGTGAGTTAACGGGTGTATAATGGCATACGCACAAGTCTTTAACAAAGAATCTGGGAATTCATCTAAACCGGACGAATATTTATTTTTTAGTTTACCGATTATTTTGAGAATTTCATAGGAAGAAGTTTCGGAAACGAACATTGTGTCTAAAATTTTGGGTGAACTGTCTGTTTTTGAATTTTGTGGCTGAAGACCCTTAGTGAGATCGGCAGCAATTCTCGAAAAGTATTGGTTAAAGAGATTAGCCACTGTTGCCGGATCGTTCACATTTATATCGTTATATTTTAAAACAACATTCTCTACGGGTTTTCTAGTTGATTTGGTAGTATTTTTTATTATATTCCACATTGCTTTTGTTTTATTATTTGAGTTCAAAATATCCTGATCGTTTTTCATGATTTTAGCCTGCCTTATGACTTTTCGTAACAATGTTTTGTATTTTTTAAAGTAGATAAGGAAATCTTGAGATACGTCATGACGTTTAGAAATAAAGTAGAGAGTACGTTTATTTTTACACGATGTTCTAATTCCTTTTGTGATCCAAGTATTACTTTTTCGTGAAATGTTTAATTTTCTCTTTTTAATAGGAAAGTATGCGTTAAAGAGAAATGAAAGCTTTGAGAAAAATAAATTATATTTTTCATTTGTGTCAATAGCGTTATAAACTGCCTCCCATGATTCTTTCAGCAAGTAGTCCGTAAATAACTTTATGTTAACTGTAGTAAATGCTCTGCACATGCGTGTTTTATTTATTGTGTCAGTATTCATGTTATTAGTAATTGTAAGAATTTGTGCATCGTGGTCACTGTAACCTAGATTATTCGTTATTATTTCATATCTAGTTGTGGTTTTGTTAATTATAATTTGATCTATTGCTGTTTGTGATTTGAGGGTATTCCGTGTAGGTACGTTCACTGTAATATCTAAATTAAAAGAATGAATTAAATTGAGAAACTGCTCTTTTTCGTGGGATTCGCTCAGAAAATCAATATTGAAATCTCCACATACAACAATGGATTTAAAAGAGAGATTACTAATTTTGTTCAGAGTTATCTCTAGATTTTCTACGAAATTGAAATAATCTAAAGCTTGCTTTGTTGGAGGTCTGTAGATGCAAAGTAAAATATTTTTGAGCGTAGTAAGATGTACAACTGTTATTTCAAAAACTTTTTCAACTGCATATAAATTGAATTCTGACAAGAAGGTAGAATCAATATTATTTCTTACATAAATACACGAACCTCCGTAAGCAGGGCCTTTATTTGATTCCCTTGCTCTACAATAAGATCCTGCAAGGTAAAAACTAGGAATTTGGAGTGTGTTTAGATCATTATGAGATAACCAATGTTCTGTAAAGCAAAGAACATCTATTTGACTGAGATCACACTCTAATGCTGCTTCGATAAATTCAATTTTATTTGAAAGAGATTGCACATTATGATGCATTATTTGAATCTTTTGAATGTACCTACACGAATGCTTTTCTGCTGCATTTGACTGTAATTGCTAATTATTTATCTCATTTTTACCTCGAGTGCGTGGTCGAAGGAAGTATCGTGTCCCAGCAGTGTTAGGAGGTGAGGAAGGAGGGGTTACAGATGTAGGGGAATGAATAATGGGAGAGGTAGTACAAGGATTAGGTTCAGGGGATAAGGTAATTGGGTCCAAAGGGGTTCCGGAGGATGGAAGAGAACTAGGAGATGTAGGTGGGGATGAATCTTGGATAGGATACTGCTGAGGTGTAAGGATGTGTTTGGCAAGTTCGCTACCGAGTGCATGTTTTCCGACAAGGTTCAAGTGAAGACCATGCCGGGTGAAGTGTTTTTCTGAGAGAAAGTTAAGCTCAAATAATTTAACATGTGTGCCTCTCAGATGCAGTTTTAATTTGTTGTTTGCGTGTCTAATTTCTTTGCACAGTGTTGGTTTGTTGTACCAGAAGGGCAGAGTCGAGATTACAATGTTCGTGTTTTGGGCGGCACGTTGTAGTTTGTCAACATGTTGCTCAGGTGTAAAGTGACCACCCAAATTGATGTCATTCTGCCCTCCTATGATGATGACTGTATCCTGTTTGGTGAGAGTTTTTGTGTGGGTGTCCAATTCACTGATCACGTCGGCAAACCTCCCGTTAGGTTTAAACACACACATGACAGAGAAATTGGATGGGAGTTTCCCACTGAGCAGGGAGGAGATTTGTCGCCCATGGCTATCTGCTAAAATTAGTACCTTTTTCGTGGGCTCAGTAGGAATGTCCTTGTTCACTTGTGGGCCAGGTTGCGCAACTTTACGTGTCTTTGTTTCTTTGCGCTTGCTAGCCTGTTTGCGTCGGTTTGTGGGTGGACGTGTCGATGATGGGAGGGGGGAGTGAGGATTGGGAAGGCATGGAAAATCATTGTCATAATCTAACACAGCAAATCTGTTTTGAGTCATGATTGGTTGTGATGATTGTGTTTTTGCTTTCGCGGATGGACGGTTGAAAGTTTCTGCGGTGTTGCCTATTGTTGTCCAACCGTCTGAGTTTTTAACGACCTCTTCGAGCCTTCGGATATGTTCATCTAAATTTTTGTTTACGTGTGTGAAGGCTTTCAGAAGGTCGGCTTTGAGAGTGTACAGAGTAGAAAGTGTATAGCGAATAGTAGCCATGTCACGAATGCGTGGCAAATATGAGAATAAATAATTAGATGAGAAATCAGATTATGTGTCAAAAATGTTTCCTAAATTATCTATTTAATTTACGTGTATTAAATTATTTAATTTAAGTTACGTATTTATTTAAAAAATAAAAGAAATGTGATTCTAATTAGTATTTAAATGTTATTGGTTAATTGTGAGTAGAGTTGAGTGTGTTTCCGTTAATAGATCTATGCTGCAAACTAATAAATACAATTAGATAACTATACTTTACCTCTTTTAAGGCCACAAAAATTCACCACTTTGATATTCTTTTGAAATCACAAGGTTCAAAATTTTCCGTTACTAATATATGCGAAACTTTAAATTTTGATGTTTTTCACAATTATCACAACACTTTCACTAGTTGTTTTACCCTTTACGCAAAACTAAATTTATTTGTACACCAAATATGTATTAAAAGTCTTTGAACTCGTTAAAATGCACGTTTGTCCGTTACGCTGTCTTTTAAACAAATAACTATTTACTTCTTTTCCACTGCTACGGACAATATAAATCTCTTTCAGCGTTCCTGTAACAAGTAAACAAGTAAAGAAAACAATTTAAAAACAAAAGGTACCTGAAAGATGTAAGAAAGTAGTCAAAATTAGTAAAATATTGGAGCACAGTCCGAGCACGTCAGTCACGCAAGGAAGCAGTCCTACCAATT